>AWWV01014153.1:0-16656 GCA_001974805.1 Corchorus capsularis | reverse complement strand
TGGAACTTCATGTAATCTATGTTATATAATATATCAAGGACTCCTACTGAATGTATCAAGGAGAAAAAGACGTTCTCAGAAGAGACATCATCAGGCGACAGAAGCAAAGACCAGTACAAAACTGTGTTCACATAGTTCCATAAGTGAACAATGTGTAGCATTACAAAACTATTACCCAATTTATTAGTGGTATTAGCTGCTAATAATAATGTGTACCATTACATATCTATTACCCTCTAAAATGAAACCCAACGTTACTTCAATCTATTTAACTAGAAATCACATTGTAAATTGTATGATTTTTACCTTATTAAGGATTTCACATTCAATAATTTTTTCTAACTACAAATTTGTAAATTGTATGATTTTTTTACCTTATTAAGAATTTCATATATTCAATAATTTTTTCAGCATTATACGATCATTATTACTATGCCCAATTAGAATGTCTCCTAAGACAAATTTATGATAATTGTATCATTACCATTTTACTAATATTAATCAATTATTCGCATACACCCTTGATTTGTTGACGGTGTTCCTTTTATATCAGCTCCTTCCCAAACTTCTACACATCTATTAACCATAACCAAACTCGAGCACCCTAGCCCGCAGCGTAGCGTGGGCAAAAAGACTAGTATATAATAATGATTTCTCCCCAAATTGAAATACTCATTTTCCCATTTTCACTCTTCGATAATTTCGAAAACAATGGCAGGGAGGGGATAGTAGCTAGATATATATCTATACTAATTATAAAGACAAAACCTGAGTTTGTTTCACGAGTTGATATGGGAGACAAACTCATTTTTTTAAAAATTCAAAACAAAATAAAAACTATCCATATTAAATAAACCTATCAGTTAGAGGATAAATATGTTTAAAAATTATTTATATCATTTAAAAAAGCTACCCATTTAAAAAAAACCATCACAAACTACCTTATAATAATTATTTTCATATATACTCACTCACGTAGTGAGTGCCCTGTGTCTTATAATATAATAATGATAATACGTAGATATATATAATAATAACAACATAAAAATCAAGTACATATATATATATATATATAATAATGTACTATAATAAAAATGGTAATACGAAAATAATGAAGCAAATGCCAATTACGGTGTTAGAAAAAAAAATCAACTTGCCAAAATTAGTTTATAAAGAGTTGATAAAAAGTGTTAAAAAAATCAACTAGCCAAAATTAGTTTACAAAGAATTGATAGAAAGTGTTAAAGAAATGGAAAAATTTTGGTTAAGTACAAAGGCTTGTTTATATCATAGCATGAGGGTAACATGGTCTTTTACAAGTTTGTACTAATTATTGAGGGATGATCTTCCTATTTAACCAAACATGGTGATCAAAGATCACCAGTAATCTTTGATGACCCAACCAAATAGGAATTGGCTAAGATTACCAGTGATCTTGCATCACTGGTGATCTGGGGGGTGATTCTAACCAAACACACCATGAGGTTCCAAAGTAGCATCGTCGCCCCTCTCCAAAATAGCGTCCAGTTTTGATCCTGGAATGTTTTGAAGAAATGGGTTTGATTTAGGCAATGACTGTTGGGGCTGAAGGAATTGGGTTTGGGGTTGGCTTTGGTTATGGACTAGGTGAGAGGCAAGGGCTTGTAAAAGAGGGTTAGTACAATTGTGGTGGTTGGTACCAGCAATGGCTACAAGAATAGGTGGAGAATAGGTGGAGCAGTGGTGGTGATGGTGGGAGACCATGACTTTTTCAGAGGCTTTTGAGAGGGCTTATGTGCATGGGGCAGTTGAGTAGAGGAGGGCTTGGGGGTTGGCAAAGAAAGTTAGTAGAAAGTAAATGAGCAATAAAGTTGTTGGGATTGAATGTTCTTCATGTCCTTTATTTTTCTTGAAAAGAGTGGGCTTTTGATCTTTTTGGAATAGAAAAACTTAAAAAGTTTGTGTTTTTTTATAAAGAGAAGTAAAAGGAATTTTAATAATTTTTAATTTATTAAGTATATATTATTTTTTTAGAAGTAAGTATATAATATTATTAATTTTTAATTTATAGGAATACTAATAAATATATACTAATAATTATCATAATTAGTATATATTAATTAACTATGACAATTGTTTTATAATTAATTACTATGTAAATATACCATGATTATATATCATTATTATGATTTTCCGGTTATGTATATATTTTTGTCGTAATTGGTAATATTTTGAAATTAATTATGCATTAGATATCTACTAAAACTATTTATTATTAATTAACATTTTTTTTGGGGGCCAAACGTGTTATATTTGCCAAAAATATATAAATTTCTAAAATTTGGCTTAAGGGACTTGTTTGCACAATTAGTCATTATACAAGGACCAAACATGTATTTCACCGATTTTAGCATAAGAGCCACGTGGGATAATGGAAACGTGGATTTAACGGGGACTTAAAGCGCGTGTCTCTCAAACGCTGCTATTAGACATTTTCAAACGTTTAATACCTAATAATCCGAAATTAGAGGTTTGGTACTAAGTTGGGATTTTCTTAAAAGGTTTAGTACCAAATTGGGATTTTAGCCCGAGAAAAATTCCATAGAAGTTTTATTTTTTGAAGCAAAATATTTTATATAATTTAACAAAATTTAAAAACTACTAATACTTTTCACCAAGTTTAACCCCAAATAAAATTTTATCCCAAATTTCAAAGGTAAATCTTAAATTTTGAGACTCATTATCTTAGGGTTTTAGAAAGAAAAAAATTATAAACAATTGTAATAAGGTTTAGCTCCAACTAGAAAGGTTATAATTTTTTAAAGGGTAAATTTAAATTTGATAACGAGTTAGGGTTTTAGAAAATATTATAAACTATTTATTAAACATTTTCTTAACTTAATAAATAACCAAAATAATTTTTCATCTCTCTTCTATGAACAATTACCATTATTTAGAAATTCTATATCCCCTTTTATGCAATTATTACATCTTTTTAGTATATTAATAATGGACTTAATCCCTTGAGTTTAGTGGATGAATCAATAATGGGTGCTTCAAATTAAGAAGTTAAGATTCACATGTTTTATCTTTTGATATGGAGAAACAAGTTGGCCCATTTGTTTATAATTTGCCTTCCAGTATTATAAATTATTGAGTTAAATTTGTTTGTTTTATTGATTGTTGATTGAATTTGCTGTTCATAATTGCATTGATTCCTTTTTCTTTTTTGGTGTTGCTATGAGTTGCAATTCTATTTATTGCTTGAGAAAATGCTTCAGTTTATTTTAATGTCATGTGGATAAATTAGGGAATTGTCTCCTTCAAAATTCGGTGGAACCTAACTTTACAAAAATCAATTTTCTTGCTGCAATTATTTTCTTCTTATAATACAAGGTTGACTATTTTTTATTTATTATTATTTTTTTTTTTTTTGCCAAAAGCTTGGCTATTGGTCAGGAGAGCTTGGAGTTTGGGTTTCAATACATAGATTACATGGAGCCTTTTAGTTTTGCATGTCGGGTGTGTTTTCATTCTGGTCCAGCAGCAACTATTGTCCGAATGATGGAACCAGTCCCATACAAGATTGCCAATCATGGAATTACCCATATACCCCCATGTACCTCAAGTCTCAACATTAAATCTTTTCTGTGTTTAGATGCACGTTACAGACCTATGCCTTTGTTTTGTAGGTTTGCACAACTTTTTATACTTCGAGTCAAGTCACCTGTGATGCAAAAAACTTCATTATTCCTACAAAGTTTTGCATGAATTACATTTCATTTCTATTTAATTAATTGTTATGAGCTCTTTTATTTTTCTTTTACTTTATTTTTCATTTCTATTTAAAAAACTATTTGAGACTCATAGCTTCTAAGAAATAAAAATATATATTAGTTTTATCAAAAACTTTTATACTTCAAATGATTAAATACTAATTAGAGGCCATAATTTTGAATTATAGAGGCCAATATTTTTGTGCCTCTAAATACCAAGTATTAGAGGCAAATTAAAACACATACAACGGCAAATGCCATATTAGCCCCTAAAACATAGATACAGAGGCAAATGTTTTTTTTTTTGGGCTAATTGATTGCCTCTAATAATGAACTTTGTTGTAGTGTATATAATCCTTTGATTTTTCAAATTCTTTGTTGCCATTTGATTGCATGATTAACCATCAATATACAACATATTAAAAACCCCGGGGCATAGCCCGGGTCGAATCCTAGTTATGAAAAAAATGATGAGTACCGGAGTTGGCAACCAAATACCTAATTTTAGTTACAACATTAGTAATCCGAGACAAGATCTTGGAAGCTGAAAAAGATAAATTCAAAATTTGTTATACTCATACATAGGCCAGAGTCAATACATGTTTTTAAACAATATTAGACTCTGACACATTCACTCCGTGAATGCAATTATATTTGTAAAAAATATAGTTATTTAATTTTTATGAATTCTGAAATAAATACTTTCACATATATTAGTTTTTTCTTTGAAAAGTTAATGGTAGTTTCTTCTATAATTAATTAAGTTTGGGGTGGTTTTCTTTTCAAATAGGTAGTTTTAATTTTTGGTATTTAAGTTAACTGAGTTTGTCTCCCGAGTCAACTCGTGAGACAAACTCAGGTTTTGACATTATAATTAGTATAGATAATTAATTTCAAAAAATATCACATAACATATATTAGCAACCAATTTCCCTCATCTCCTCCCATAAAAAAAAAAAAAAAAAAAAAAAAAAAAAAAACACAAACACAAACAGTACCCAATTTCCATTAGCATTCAGTTTCTTAACATCTTAATAACATAATATAAAATGAAAAAATCTGGGTGTGGAGGCGAGGCCACTCATCCCTGACAACTTGACGAGAGGCTAATAATAATAACTATATATAAAAAGCAATTCCCAACTTGTTCATTACACTATTCAAACAACTGTTCACACACTCACATTTTACTATTCTTATTCTTAGTACTGTTTATAACAACTGTTCACACACACACATTTTACTATTCTTAGTACTGTTTATATTGTCCGATAATGTAAGGCCACGTTTTGGCCTTTCTCCCTCTCTCCAGAATCTTCTCTTCCTTTCCTCGCCTCCGTCTCTCACTCTCTCTTCTCCCTCTCCAGAATCTTCTGCTTCTCTCTTCTGTCTCCCTAATTCTCAACTCCCTCCTCTCTCTCTATGAGTCTTCCCACTTCTTCTCTCATTGTGAGTCTCAAACCCCAGGAGTTTCTAGGGTAAAAAATGCTGAACTCTTTTCTTTTCCCAATTTTTTCCTGACTTTTGCCATGTCCAGGGTCTCTTCCTTATCTCCTTCCCCTTCTTACCCTCTCACTTTCATGCTCCAACTATCGTCTTGGTGGATTCAGATTGCAGGTTTGGCTTTTGATTCTGTTTTTCCTTAATAATTTCTTTTACTCATTTTAATTATGTTATTAATTTCTGACTTCATGTGCAAACTGCCTCTGTCTTCTTCACGTCCTTTCGCGCCTCTTCTCGGACAAAATTCCAGGTAATGTTCTTCAATTGGCTCCGTTTTCCCTTATTTTAGCTGTAATACTAAAATATTTCTTTCATTTGTCCTCTCGATTTTCATGGGTCATAGTTTCTGATTATCAACCATTTGATTGCAGTTGGAACACGGGTTAGCCATCATCTTATGAAAGAAAAGCTCTGCCAATTGGTATAATTGTGAGTTTTCTATATCCTAATTTTTATCATTAGAAGAAATTGAAACCGGTTCATAAAGATTGAGTTCTTTGTGTTTATGATTTTTGCTATTTAGCATCTTATTCTGATTTTGTATTTTGTCCAACATCTTTGTTCGGACTCCCTCTATAAGTTTTCATTCTCTATTTTCAATTCTGCTACTCATTTTGAATTTCATTACCAGCCTTTAATTTTATCTGAATATATATACTGCTGATGACTTATTTGGCCTTTGCTATGCCTGGCGAGAGGGGCAATATTTATAGGGTAGAAGTTATTGACTTAAAGACTTCAAGTTTGATTTTCCGTTTACTAAAGAGCAAAGTATGTGGAACTTTAATCATTGTTCAGTAACATGTTGTAATTGCAACGGGTGAGAATTCTTTTCTTGAAATGGTATTTATACCTTAGAATTCTTTTCATTTTTTTTCCCTTGAAGTTGGTTCTATTGTCAATTGGAGTGCACATGGATATATAAAATGAGAATCATAAGGATATAATTATAGACAAAGACGGTGGAGATAGCGAGGACAAATGATAAGGCATTTATTATGGTTTCAAGTTTCTAAATAATGGGAGATTTTGATGTGTCAAGAGCAAAATAAATGTTTCTGTATTATCTTCAATGGCACAAGGACTGTGGAGTTGGCGCAATCCATAAGGTAAGTAAAGTCCAAACTACAACCTACCTTTCTTTCATTCTTTGCATCGAAATTTCGTTGATGAGACCCAATCTAATGCTTAACTGTCTGTCACATAGAATTTTTGGTGGATTCAGGAAGATGTTAATTTGTTGAGCTTCCACAATAAATGTTTCTGTATTATCTTCAATGGCACAAGGACTGTGGAGTTGGCGCAATCCATAAGGTAAGTAAAGTCCAAACTACAACCTACCTTTCTTTCATTCTTTGCATCGAAATTTCGTTGATGAGACCCAATCTAATGCTTAACTGTCTGTCACATAGAATTTTTGGTGGATTCAGGAAGATGTTAATTTGTTGAGCTTCCACAGGACTTAAAGTAGTATTATGTTATGTATTAGAACAAGAAAGAACTTTAAATTCGAGATTTCATGCATGTTTACTTGCAGCCAAGAGGCATATAGCATCCACCATTATATTTTACCTTTTAATTGTGTAATCTCATGATTGTGCTTCATTTGTCCTCATTAATTTCTTCTAAATCAAATTTGATACATCTTTTAGTGTAATTGCTTTCCTTAATGGATCTAATGTTTTGTTCAACACCAGTTTAGTTTTGATGCTATGGTTTCAATTACGTTAGCCTATCATATTAGATATACCTTTTACTTTGTGAACCCTTAAAATATAATATCAGGTTTATCAATAGTTGAGGGTTCAGTTATTTTAATCTTCCTATATATTATCTCACTTGATATCTCTTGATAATGCTCATGGCATATCTACCACACTATTGCCAAAAATTTTCAATTAGTATTACAGGTAAAGCTGGCAAGATATTTTAAAAGGAATTTGAAGGTAATATATCATGATCTTTTTATTAGTTGAGCTTGTTTAATTTTTACACTTCCGTTGTATTTACCTTTTTATATCAATGCACCTAATTGTTCTATTTCTCTTTAGACTTTTATATTCTATAATATAATATATAATACTGCATCAAATCTCAAATCTTTAGCTTCCATTCTTGGACCATCTTACAATTACAGTATATCATGTTGGCAGATACTATGACTAGACTTGCTGCAGAGATTGTGATATATGACATATAGATGTTAGTTAGTTTGTTTTATTTTTCCCGCTTTAGGTTTTGCAACACAAACTTGTGCGTAGAAATGGATCTTCAGATTGTGGATGAAAGATGATATTAGAAAAACTTTTGATTGTAATGATTTGCACTATTGTATAATACTCTTTATATCATTCTATGTTGACCTGCCAAGATTTTCTTGAGACCCTTCTATTCGCCTTCATAAGACGGGTATTTTCTCTTTTATTTATTTCATATAAGATGGTGGTCTTTAAGAATCCACTTACTTATTAAGCCCTACAGCTTTAACCCCCTTCTATTTTGTATTTTATTAACTTTTAAACATCTAATGTATTGCAGTGCGAAATCACAAAATCTTAATCCGCGCAATAGCGCGGGCCACCTTCTAGTAAAAATAAAAGATGCAAACGTAGAGTAGAGTATATGCGCGTGGTTTTGGTCTTGCGCGTAGGAGACACATAGTTCGCCGCCAAAAGAAAACAACGGTTTTGCCGTTTTGCGTGTTAGATGGGCGCGTGAGGTGAGACCGCGTGAGGTGAGACCGTGAGTGCTGGTGTGGTGTTGTGGCCGGTAAAAGTACCCGGAGTTCCTGTACTATACGAAATGTTGATTTTGGTCCCTATACTATACGAAATGTTGATTTTGGTCTCTGTACTATTTTTTTCTACAAATTTGTCCCTCTATTGTTAGAACTTATCACCCTTAGTGAACCGTGACAGATTCGTCAAATATGCTGATGTGACACTAATACCGTCTTTTTTACTGACGTGGCATCCGGTCCAAGAATTAAAAAAATAATTTTCGATTTTTATTTAAATAAAATAATAAAAATTTGAAAAGGATTTTATTAACTAAAATTTTTAAAATCAGAAATTTATTTTTAAAAAATATAAAAATTGTTTTTTCTATCAAAAAATTGAAATAGTTTTTTTTTCCCTACAAACACCAAATAAACCATCTCTCTCCTCAATAGAAGATCAATCATCTTTTTCATGGAACCAAACAAGAACACTTTGAATGTTCTTTCTCCACTTCAAAAAGCTCAAACCTTCCATTGCTTAAAATCTGTAGACAAAACACAAACTAATTAAAACAATGGTAACATAGTTATAGTTATAGTAAATCATAACGCCAAAACAAGCCCATTATTAACATAGAAATGAATTTTCTAGTGACAATTAAGGTGGAATTGAACCTATAGCATATCACCAATGTTGATGACCAGAGAGCACCAGGAGTAGGAGGAATCTCTAGTTCTCTACCCATTCTCCCTTCTTGCCAATCTCTGCATCTTCTGGAATATTTACATGCAAACCTCCAATTCCATCTTGTAACAAAATGGCGACGGTACCCATATCAGAGTTGATGTTGTTGGGATTCATCTCACTGCTATTGACAGTGTGCCCATAACAAAAAGGGGTTTCCAGATTCGGGTTTGTTTCTCTAAAGACTCACTGATTTACCAGATCCGAGTTCGTCAAGTCTCGATTTTGGGTAATCTATTAATTGAACCTCAAAGTCAAGTTTAACGCCATTGGAGTTCACGGACCGGGTGTTGACTGGAGTTCTTCATTGATAAACTACTTCAGCTTTTCTTTTTGTGATCTTTCTCTGTATGGCTTGTTGTTGGCTGTCTTTGAGTTGCCTGCTTGTGGTTGGATTGTATTTTGTTTCCTTGCACCTTTTTGTGCCTTCTTCAATAAATCATTATTGTCTTGCCTTCAAAAAAAAAAAACAAAAAGTTCTGTGTTTTTTTCTGTTCATTTTCTTGCAGGGTGAGATCTTTAATTCCCATCTTTGTTTTCTTTACTAAAATGTTCAATTTGTATGCTTATGGCGGTGGAGGTAAATTGAGTAATGGTAGAATTAAAAGTGAGTTAAATTGCTTGGGTAGAGTAGAATTAATTTGAGCAATCGTTTCAGAGTTAGAATATTTAAAATGTTCTTGCTTAGTTCATGAAAAAGAAAATGTTTGATCTTTCAATAAGGAGAGAGAAATATATTTGGTGTTTGTGAAAAAAAAATCAGGTTTTATTTTTTATTTTAAAAAATAAAATTTCAATAAAAACATATTAAAATAAAAAATATTTCCACATGTCATCTGTCACATCAGCAATTTCACGGTGTTAGTGTCACGTCAGCACACTTGACAGTTCTATCACGCTCTGTGACGTTAGGGGCCGTGCATGATCACTTTAGATAGTAGAGAGACGAATTTGTAGAAAAAAAAATATAGGGACTAAAATCAACATTTTGTATAGTACAGGAACTTCCCGAGTATTTTTACCTGTTGTGGCCTGGTGAACAGAGAATCAGAAAACAAAAAAAAAAGAATTGTAACAGAAAAAAGAAATAGACAACAGAGAAAAACATGGAATGCTAGATGGGATTATACCGTGAAGTCTGCCGGTTGATTCGTCTACCACCACCTTCTCTTCTGTCTATTGACGATTTGAGAGTTTTCAGACCTATAAATCCACAAACGAAAATGAACTTGTTTTATAATTAACATTGTAAAAGAACTTGAATCGAACAAAAAAAAAAGGAAAATGATGGATCAAATTGCTTTAAATGTGAATAGAGAGAAGATTTGAATATGAATGTTTCGAGTGGTTTTAGGATTCCTTCCCAGAAAGACTGGAAAATGTAATAGAGATACGATACTTATTCTAGTTATAGTAAAGATTGCGGCTCAATGAAAGGAAAACAGAAATTGATGAAAAGTAAGAGTACTAATAGTACAACTAACAATTTTTGCAGAAACCTGAAATTCACAAGGCAAAAAAAAGAAGAAGGAATAAGCAGAAAACGAGTTGATATATATCACTGATCTGAAACATTCAGCAGAGATAAAACTGGGAATTGAATATTGATCGATAGATCATATACTAGAAGAGTAAATAGTTCCGGATGTTTGTTTGTTGTTCGATCAAAAGAGAGAAAAAAAATTAAAGAAAAACAAAATATATTAAAATGGATATTGAAATATATAGATGTAGTAAACTGAAAATTTTTCTTTTCTCCACTGGTTTCTTGGAAACCAGGCAGAAAAATAACAAATAGGTTGTAAGTATACCTTTGGCTTTATAGCTGGAGAAATTAGCAATACAGAGAAATTGCGACGATCGAGATTATAAGGAAAAGTGATATTTGAGGAAAAGGGATGCAAAGATCTATGTAAAAATAAAGAACACAAATTGGAGGGGGAGAGAGAGTGAGAGTGTGAGTGTGAGTGTGAGTGCGAAGGGAAGTATTTAGGGCAACCAACGCAAATGCAATGCAGCAAAAACGTAATGATTATTGGTTACGGACTGTAGAAACCCAAAACCAAGTTTAATCTTTCACGGTTTTACCCTCCTCCAGTATTTTAGATGCCAAGGTTCCCTACAACTACAAGAAAAAAAAAGGTACTGAAAGGTACCCCTTTCCTTTTGGCTGGCATTGACTCTCTTGCCAGGTGGCAGGTGTCAATTTTCAGATCAAAATAAACAGAGGAAACCATTATTGTTGAGACATACACGTGGCAAGGAAATAGAGGTTGTGGAATGATGATGATATCTTTTCCGATAAGTGACTTGGGACTAGGAGGGAGCCGATGGAATGAGGAGTTAGGGTTAAAAAAAGGTCATCAATTGGGACCAAAGCCAGACGGGGCATCAGTGGCGGAGCCAGGAATGTGATACAAGGGTCAATATATTAATATAATAATATTATTATTTGCACTACAAAAAAGTTATAATATCGATATATATACACACACATCAGTGGCGGAGCCCAAATATGTTTTCAATATAATTTACTTAATTTTCATAATTTAATTAATTAAATTAGGAGAAATTAAGAAATTAAGGTTTTAAGTCAAAAGTCAATCCTTTTCCTGGTTGACTTTGCCC
This sequence comes from Corchorus capsularis, assembly GCA_001974805.1. Lineage (NCBI taxonomy): Eukaryota > Viridiplantae > Streptophyta > Magnoliopsida > Malvales > Malvaceae > Corchorus > Corchorus capsularis. The sequence goes on along the minus strand of AWWV01014153.1, from coordinate 5,306 downwards.
TAGGGTGGATTCAATCCAACCATCCATATGAATTAGGATATTAAATCTTGGCCCCCCATTGTGAGCAATTACCTGTGAGTAAATCTTGGCCCCCCATTTGAAAAGGCAGAATCAAGAGGGATTCATTTCTGACCGTCGGATTGTCTTTTCCCTAGCCAAGTTGCCCCTTTATGAAGAGCAAAGCCTCCAACGTAAAAGGTCTCCAGCAGCTCCAACAACAACAAACAACAACAACTTGCCCCTCGCAAATCAAATCAAGCTCTGTGCTTTCAACTCTCAACTCTCAAGCCCTTGGCTTTCTCTCTCATTTGTAAATTAATTTCTACACTTGATCATTATTTTATAATCTCTTAAACCCTATTCTTACAAGTCCACTCTTGTATTTACATGCTCGTTGCAAATCAAAATAACAACATCTTGTTATTTTTTTTTCATCTGAATCAAGAAAATACCTTTTTACAGCAATCCTTTGTTTTCTGAATCTGGAATCAATGATTTAAACACTTTTGTCTGACTTTGATTCAGGATCTGCAAATCGTTTGGTTATTTACATGTTGCTGCACTCAAAGCAATCTTTAATTTTTCCTCCGCACCTTTTTATCATTTTTAAGACAAAATTGAGTATTTATTTTCCTCGCATCTTTTTACCAATTTTTGTACAAAATTGATTGGCATGCTCGATACCCTTTCACCAAAGTCTCTAAAGAGATTTTTTGGCGCAAACAATATGTTTATTAAAATTTGATATTATGTATTATCATATTCATATAACTTTTAGTTTAATCAAAATATGTTAATTTACTCACAATTAATTTGATTTATAGGGTCAATTTACAATTTTCTATTAGGGTCAATTTGCAAATTTCCTTTAAATTTATCCTAAAATACTTAAGGGTCTAAGGGGTTTTACCATTTTCAGTGGGGTCAATTGACCCCACTCAAATGCTTTGGCTCCACCCCTGCCTGGAAGACAATGAGATGGAAAGGCCATGGAATCTGATTGTTGCGACAGACAGAGATACAGTGCTAAAGTTGTTTGATGAAGCTATAGATGCAGTTACGTTTAAGCTTGATGTGAGAGATCTTGTTAGGTAATTTGAATTTCTTACTTTTTTTGCATTAAAATCTTTATTGTTTTTATCGAAAGTGATGTGATAACTAATACAAGATTTGTAGGCACATGCGACTAATGAAGCGGAAATTTGATAATCTTGGAGCAACACACGTTGTAAGAGAGGGAAATCGTGTTGCTGATTTCCTCGCAATGCTTGTCCAACGGAAAATAGACTATATCAACTTTGCTTTAATGGGAATCACTGTGTTGCGGATTTTGGGAAATTGGATGTGCTCATTGAGAAGGACAGAGTTGGTTTACCCACTATAAGGTTACCTAAGGTAGAATATTTCTCATTTCTATTTTAATTTATACTAAGTAATGTAATTTAAACTTTTATGTTTCACTCAGAAGAATGAAAAAGGTCCAAGCTGTATGGAGGGGGAAGTTGATGAAGATACGACAGGAAAAAAAAAAGGAGAAGAGAAGCCTCAAGATGATGATGTCCAAAGGTACTTAGACAGTGACACTGATGAAGATTCTAAATAAATTTGGATAGTGTTAGAACATTATGTCCCCTCACATTTATGCTTTGGTGCTTAACTGTTCTTTTTCTTCTTCTTTTTGTTCAAGTTTTTTTTTTTGACCAATCCCTAGATCCAGGCACTCCAATTCAGGTTATAACACATCCTCAGGGACAGATCCACCATGGGGGCACCGGGGGCACATGCCCCCATTCAAATCCTTTAGTCCCTTTGAGGTGTATAAAAAAATTAATATAAGGTGTTTCGATTTTTGTAGTTGTGCACCCACTTAATCAACACTACTATATAATGGAAATCTCATTTTAGGAAAAAATGACAAGTGGTTTAGTTCATGCGTACCACTTTTCCATAGACGGATCCACTTGGAGCTCGTGCCCCCATTCGAATCCTTCAGCCCTGGTGTATGAAATTAAATTAATCTATGGCGTTTTTTTAGTTGTGCACCCACTAAATCAACACCACTATATAAGTGCTTGATTTCCAAATTCTAATTTTGATATGAATTGCAAATATTTTAACTAGTCGTGGATTTATGGGAAAATTGATCTTCATTGATGAATAGGTATTCTAACATTAATATTTTCTTATTTATTTTCCTTTTAATTTTAACTCACCCGCATTCAAGCGGTTATATTTAATGATGATGTGGATGACACTTTTGTAAATTTGAACACTTATACCATCTCTAATGCAATGTGAACAAGGCAAATCCTAAATATATGAATTTTTTTTTTGTATCCCATCTGGTATCCAGAGCTTCGCCCTGACTAATCCGGATCCGACTCGCGTTGCGCACCTGGTTATGGTGGGTGAGTTTCCCAACAGGGGCAGCTGGTTCGAGACCTTGGTTAAGCTAGAACAAGCCGCTTACCACTTGATCCAACCCCTTGTTGGTATCCTAAATATATGAATGTTAATAAATAGATTGAACTTTCACTAACAAAATATACTATTTTTAGTGAAGCTTCATCTATTTATTACAATAATATTGTGATATAGTTACTTTTTAGATCTTTTAACCATTTTATAAATATTTATTTGATGATCTCTCTCGTATTCTCATTCATTTAATCATGGTAGGCCTATAGCTAGGCCATATAACCATTCACTTTTATATTTATCTTATTTGTAGTTTTAGGCTTTATGTCTTTTTGTTTTTTTTAACTGATTTAAAATCCTTTTGTTTTTCTTTATCTCAAAATTCTTTTGTTGACGTTCTTTTTTTCTTTATTAATTAATAAAATCTCCTTATTATGATTGAAACTAGTAAATAAATGAATATTGTATTTTCCCCTGTGTAAATTAGATTTGCCGACTTCTTTAAAATAAATTATCAAGATGAATAGTACTAATTGATAAAATTTTTGCCTATGTATAAAAAAAACAAAAAACTTTTTGCCCCCACTTAATAAAAATACTTGATCCGCTCCTGGTATTATTCCATCTAGGGGTATCTGCTAGGGAGATCCACTATCTCCATATCTTTTCCTATTTTGTATGGAGGCTCTTTCGAAGATGATTTTAAATACTGATTCTGCTGGTGAGTTACAAGGAGTGTCGATTGCTAGGCAAGCACTGCGTATTTCTCATTTGTTTTTCGCGGACGATAGCCTTTTGTTCTTAAGGGCTCGCTTAATGGATTGTGATAAAATTCTTGGGATATTGGGAGAATTTGAAGCTGCCTCGGGACAGAAAATTAACATTGACAAGTCTTCAATTCTTTTTAGTAAGAATACTTCGACCGAGGTTCGTATGGCCATTATGCAACGTTTGGGAATCTAGTGAGTTTTAGATGGAGAGAAATACCTAGGTTTGCCTATCATGATAGACAAATCAAGAACTAGGGAGCTGCAATTTATTAAAGACAGACTTCTTCGTCGAGTTAATAGTTGTCATAATAAGCTATTTTCTATTGCGAAGAAGGCTATTATGATATAATCTATAGCTCAAGCTATACCCGTTTATCTGATGAGTGTATTTCTGTTTCCTAAGGGCTTTGTTCAGGAGCTTAATTCGATTATTGCAAATTATTGGTGGGGTTCTACTGGAACTAATAGGTGTATTCATTAGAAGGCCTGGGATTCTTTTTATGTGTCTAAGGCCGATGGTGGATTGGGTTTTAAGGACTTTGAATCCTTTAATTTGGCATTATTGGCTAAGCAGTGCTGGCATTATCTCAAAATACGGATTCATTGTGTTGTCGAGTGTTAAAGGCTAAATATTTTTCTACATCAAGTTTTATGTCTGCTAAGTTAGGAAGTAACCCTTCCTTTCTTTGGCACAGCCTCCTTGCTGAGAGGAAGATTTTGGTTGCGGGTAGCCGATGGAGAATTGGATTTGGAAACTTGGATGTTTGGCAGGATCGTTGGATTAATAATCCCCCTGATTATAGACCTCATCCGAGAGAAGGGATTGATGTTTCAAGTAATCCTGCTCGTGTTGCCGATCTTATGGACCATGTTGAACGTTGTTGGAATGTTGATAGACTTCAAGAGTTGTTCTTTAAAGAGGATGTCGATCGGAACTTATGTCTTCCAATACCAAGTATTCCACGAAGTCGGCGTTGCAACATCGAGTGGTCCTCATTGATAACACTTCTGCAGTGTGTGGTGAAGATGAATCTTCTTATTTGCATATTTTCTTTAACTGTCCATTATGTGTTTGTATTTGGGATTTGATTTGTCCATGGGTAATTCCATGGCTTGAAGAGTGGGATGAGTCTTCTAATTTTTGGGAAGACTTTCTTTTAAAAGCCACTCAAGTAGGGCAATTGGAGACGGTATCTTATATTCTTTGGCTAATATGGAGCAACAGGAAGAAGTCTTGTATAACCACACTTGCAGGCTGCCCCATAATATTGTTGTAGCAGTGTCAAATTTGATGCAGCAGATGAAGGAAACAGAGCCCAATATAGAACATCCAGCATCCTCTTCTCGACAATTGGTATGGGAACTTCTACAAAAGGGCATTTTCAAGATCAATTTCGATGCTGGCTTCAACACAGAGACATTAGAAGCAGGTTTAGGAGTTGTAATTCGTGACAGTGATGGAAGGATTCTAGTTAGTGCAACAAGACTGCTACTCTTTGTTTCTGATTCACTTATGTTGAAGCACATGCCATCCTTTTCGCTTTTGTGCTAGCTTTGGAATATGATATCACTAATTGCATTATTGAAAACGATTCCCTTATTGTGGTTAATGAAATCATGAAGACAGGGCCTGTTTGGTGGGAGGGGGTAACTTAATCTATGAAATTCGGGGTTTGATTTCTCTTTTTGATAATTGTAAGGTTGTATTTGTCAATAGAGACGCCAATTCTTTGACACATAGGTTAACTCATTTGAGTGTTGACTATGTGTGGTGTAGGAGTTTTTTTTTTTTTTTTGCCACAGTGGTGGAATTTACCTCACGTTTGTAATCGGGATTTTGATCAGTGAAATAGGGAATTACTAACTTTTACTAGGTACAACCCCCCCCCCCCCCCCTTGGACAATTTTGCTCTTTTCTTCAAACTTCAAAATTTTCAATTCTCTCAAATTCTCTCAACCTTCAAACTTTCAAATCTCAATATTGACAAATCCATATTCATATCCATTTAAACTAAATGAATTGTCCAATACTTATTAAAGGACAAAAGGAAATTAAAGGAAAATCTTTTAAAAAAAAAACCTTTAAAGATGGAAAAAAAAAAACCCAGAAAAGGGTTG
>AWWV01014152.1:0-17158 GCA_001974805.1 Corchorus capsularis | reverse complement strand
TTTCTGGGTTTTTTTTTTCATCTTTAAAGGTTTTTTTTAAAGATTTTCCTTTAATTTCCTTTTGTCCTTTAATAAGTATTGGACAATTCATTTAGTTTAAATGAGTATGGATATCTCAATATTAGCAAGAGGACTTTAATCTTTTATTAATGATAAATAGATTTTTTTTACTTTTTAAAAAAATATATTTGCAATTCGAAAAATCTTTGTTCATGAGTTTTGATGTTGTTTTACTTAATGATTTTGAATGATTGAGATTTGAAGGTTGAGATATTTTGAGAGAATTGAAAAGTTTGAAGTTTGATGGAAAATAAAACAAAAGGCAAAATAGTCCAAGGGAAGGCGATGACTAGTAAAAAGGGACGGTGTTTAGTAATCCAAATGAAATATTATCACTAAAAAAAAGTAAAAATCTTAAATATTTATGTTATGAATATACATGTACCTAATGCATATTATGTGGATGTCCATGAATATAATAATGGATAGATAAGATTGTTGACTTGGTAGATTCATACACATTTACCTATGTGCTTAGATTCATCTCCTTGTATTTATTATGATGTATCTATGTGCCTATAAATAGGCCATTTACCTTGTTATGGAATCTTACATGAATAAGAATTGTCTCTCCCATTCTCCATACTTTCTTCTTCTCCCTATTTTCATATTCTCTACATTCTCTTGTTTTTTTCATAGTTCAACTCTTGTCTCCAATTCTCTACTACCTTACTTTATTTTGTTATCATTTTCACAACACGTTATCAGCACGAAAAGCTCTAAAGTGAAGATCAAGAAATTCAAAAAGATCGAGATTGAAAGATTAACCATCAAGCCAAGGTTAGATATTTTACAAAGTTTATTTTACATGCATAATCTCTTCTTCTACCTTTCTTTATCATGCATAATCTCCTCCTTCTACCTTTCTTTATCATTAAAAATTATAAATGATCAAATACTACCTTGTATATTAGTGACACCTGAAGTTGTCACATCAAGTATATTAGTGGCACCTGAAGTTGTCACATCAAGCATATTAGTGGCACCTGAAGTTGTCACATCAAGCATATTACTTTGACACCCGAAGTTGTCATAGTATCATTTTGACACCCGAAGTTGTCATATTAAGGATGGAAATATTTGTTTAATTGTTGCCAAAGTTTGACACCTGAAGTTGTCATACTATCCACTTTCAATTATAAATATGTTCATGTCATGCATAAATCTATATATGATTTTTTTTTCTCATGTGTTACATGTTTGATATATGAAATCTAATTTTAGTTATATTTTCATTATAGCATCATCATGTCAAACCTTGCAAAACTTGAATTTGTGGCTCTTGATATTTCGGGGAAGAATTATTTGTCTTGGATTTTAGATGCTGAAATTCATTTAGATGCAAGAGGTCTTGGTGACACAATTAAAGAAAACAATGAAGCATCTAACCAAGACAGGGCCAAAGCTATGATATTTCTTCGTCACCACCTCCATGAAGGTTTGAAAGCCGAGTATCTTACGGTTAAAGATCCACTTGTTCTTTGGAATAATCTTAAAGAAAGATATGATCACCAGAAAACTGTTATCCTCCCAAAAGCCCGTTATGAATGGATGCATTTGAAATTACAAGATTTCAAATCAGTTACTGAATATAATTCTGCAATGTTTAGAATCTGTTCTAAACTAGAATTATGTGGAGAAAAAGTCACTGATGATGATATGTTAGAAAAGAGTTTCTCCACTTTTCATGCATCCAATGTGCTCCTACAGCAACAATATCGTGAAAAGGGCTTCAAGAAATACTCTGAATTGATTTCTTGCCTTCTTGTGGCAGAACAAAATAATGAGCTTTTAATGAAAAATCATGAATCCCGTCCTACTGGTTCTGCTCCATTCCCTGAAGTGAATGTAGCAACACACAAAAACTATAATTATGGACGTGGACGTGGACGTGGCCGTGGTCGCGGGTTTCGCCATGGTCGCGATCGTGATCATAGCTCTGGATATAATGGTGATCATTTGAAAAATCGTGGTCGTAGCTATGGATATAATGGTGATCATTCGAAAAACATATCTTTCCACCCGAAGTGGAAGAGAAATGAATTGAAAAATGAAAAAGAAAAAGGTGGTCAACATAACAAGCATATTGAGAATCCATGCTACCGTTGTGGTGACAAAAGTCATTGGGATCGTAACTGTCGTACACCCAAACATCTTATTGAACTTTATCAAGAATCGCTTCGTAAAAAGGAGAAGAAAATTGAAACAAATTTTCCTAGTGAAGATAGCGATTCTGAACATGGCCCTATTGATATTACCCATTTGGATGTTTCTGATTTCTTTGCCGATCCTAATGGAAAAATTGATCATTTAATTGGTGGAGGAGTTATTAGTGATAAGCATGATGAAAAATGAATTCCTTATGTCTTATATGATAAAAGATTGTAAATATATTATTTTATATGTCTTTCTTTGATGTTATGAAAACTTTTTGTTGGTTGTAAATATATTTCTCAACCTTTGTATATATTTTGTTCTATGTGTTCCAATCAATATGATTTTCTAGAATTAATTTGTTTTTTATTTTCCTGTTTGCTTGCTCATATTGCATAAATGATGAATCTAGTTGGCAACAACATCAATAATGAAGATATATGTCTTGTGGATAGTGCAACTACCCATACCATCCTTAAGCAAAAGGAAATTTTCTCTCATTTGATAATGAGAAAATCAAATGTTAATACCATATCGGGTAGTGCGAATTTGATTGAAGGCTCCGGAAGAGCTAGTATTATTTTATCTGGAGGAACAAAATTCAATATTAATGATGCATTATATTCTTCTAAGTCTCAAAGAAATTTGTTAAGTTTTAAGGATATCCGCCGAAATGGATATCATATTGAGACTGCAAATGAAGGAAATAAAGAATATCTTTGCATCACAATCATGATTTCGGGTAAGAAATGTATATTGGAGAAATTACCCGCATTATCCTCCGGATTGTACTACTCATTCATTAGTAAGATTGAAACACATGCTTTTGTAAATCAAAAGTATATTGATCGCAATATGTTTATTGTTTGGCATGACCGGTTAGGTCATCCCGGTTCAATTATGATGCGAAAAATTATTGAGAATTCATGTGGACATGCAATGAAGAACCAGAAGATTCTTCAATCCAATGATTTCTCATGTGCTGCTTGTTCTCAAGGAAAATTGATTATCAGGCCATCACCAAGCAAAATAGGGACTGAATCCCTAACATTTTTAGAACGAATTCAAGGCGATATTTGTGGACCAATACATCCACCATGTGGACCATTCAGATATTTTATGGTTTTAATTGATGCATCAACAAGGATCAAGATGAGATAAAGAAAATAATCAATTGATTCGATTACGAGCACATTTTCCTGATTTTCCAATCAAGAAAATACGCCTTGATAATGCTGGTGAATTTACTTCTCAAGCTTTCAATGATTATTGTATGTCTATTGGCATTGATGTTGAACATCCTGTAGCACATGTTCATACACAAAATGGTCTAGCAGAATCATTTATCAAACGTCTGCAATTAATTGCATGACCATTACTTATGAGAACAAAGCTTCCCATTTCTTGTTGGGGCCATGCTATTTTGCATGTAGCAGCACTAATTCGCATTAGGCCAACAAGTTATAATACATCCTCCCCTTTGCAAATGGTTTTTGGTCAGGAACCTAATATTTCTCATCTTAGAATTTTTGGTTGTGCGGTATATGTTCCAATTGCTCCACCACAACGCACAAAGATGGGACCTCAAAGGAGGTTGGGAATATATGTTGGGTTTGAAACCCCATCTATCATCAAATATCTGGAACCATCAACTGGTAATTTATTTACGGCATGGTTTGCCGATTGCCATTTTGATGAATCTGTTTTCCCAACATTAGGGGGAGAAAGTAAGCAGTTGGAAAAAGAAATTATTTGGAATGAATTATCTTTATCTCATCTTGATCATCGTACAATAGAATGTGAACTTGAAGTTCAAAAGATAATTCACTTACAAGGCTTAGCTAATCAATTGCCAGACGCCTTTACTGACCCAAAGAAAGTGACTAAGTCACATATACCAGTTGCTAATGCTCCAATCAAACTTGATGTCCCAGTTGGACAAGTTTCTATAGCAAATGAGTCTAAACCACAAATGAAGCGTGGTAGACCTGTCGGTTCCAAAGATAAAAATCCTCGAAAATGAAAAGGAGCTAAAAATCAAGATGGTCAAATTGAGGATATGGTTACTCCAGAGGAGTACACTCCTGAAGAGATTACTCCAGAAAAGTCCATAGGCATAATTAATAATTCAGTTCAAGAAGAACATCAGGTACCTGATAATTGTGAAAATGAAGAGATCTCAATTAATTATGTCTTGAATGGAATTCGATGGAACCGAAATAAAGTCAACGTTGACGATACTTTTTCATATCATATAGCACGCGATGTAATAAATGATGATGAGGATCAAGAACCAAAATCTATGAAAGAATGTATGCAAAGAAATGATTGGCCAAAATGGAAAGACGCAATTGAGGGAGAATTAAATTCTCTTGGAAAACGAAAAGTTTTTGGACCTGTAGTCCGTACACCTGAAAATGTATAGCAGGTCGGGTACAAATGGGTATTTGTGAGAAAACGCAATGAAAAAGGTGAAATAGTGAAATATAAGGCACGACTTGTTGCCCAAGGATTCTCACAACGACCTGGCATTGATTATGAGGAAACATACTCACCTGTGGTGGATGCAACAACTTTTCGTTATTTAATTAGTCTGGCAGTCCATGAAGGACTTGATTTGCGTCTAATGGATGTTGTTACAGCCTATTTATATGGCTCACTTGATACTGACATTTATATGAAACTCCCTGAAGGGTTTAATTTGCCTGAAGCAAATAAGTCAGTTTCTCGAGAAAAATTTTCAATCAAGTTGAATAAATCCTTGTATGGATTAAAACAATCTGGGCGTATGTGGTATAATCGCCTTAGTGAATATTTGTTGAAGGAAGGATACAAGAATGATCCTATTTGTCCGTGTATCTTTATGAAAAGATCCGGAAATGAGTATGTTATAATTGTTGTTTATGTTGATGACATAAATGTCATTGGAACTCCTGAAGAGCTTCCAAAAGCTGTCCATTGCCTAAAGAAAGAATTTGAAATGAAGGATCTTGGGAGAACAAAATTTTGCCTTGGGTTGCAAATTGAGCATTTAAAGAACGGAATTTTTGTGCACCAAGGTACTTATCTAACAAAAGTGCTCAAACGGTTCAATATGGATAAATCACATCCATTAAGTTCTCCAATGATTGTGAGGTCTTTAGATGTAAAGAAAGATCCTTTTAGACCTAAAGAAAGTGAGGAAGAACTACTTGGTCCTGAAGTACCATATCTTAGTGCCATAGGAGTACTCATGTATCTTGCTTGTCATACTCGACCTGACATAGCATTTGCTGTTAATTTATTAGCAAGATATAGTTCGTCTCCTACACGAAGGCATTGGAATGGAATTAAGCACTTACTCCGATACCTTAAAGGTACAATGGATATGGGCTTGTTTTATTCGAATGTACCCGAGAAAGAATTAATTGGTTATGCAGATGCTGGATATCTGTCTGATCCTCATAATGGTCGTTCTCAAACTGGCTATTTGTTTACATGTGGTGGTACGGCCATTTCATGGCGTTCAATGAAACAAACTATAACAGCCACATCATCTAATCATGCAGAAATTTTAGCAATACATGAGGCAAGCCCGGGAATGTGTTTGGTTGAGGTCTGTGGTAAAACACATTCGTGAGACATGTGGCTTGTCTTCTGGAAAAATGATCCCGACGATCATATATGAAGATAACACTGCTTGTATTGCTCAATTGAAAGATGGGTACATTAAAGGAGATAGAACAAAACATATATCACCAAAATTCTTCTTCACGCATGATCTTCAAAAGAATGGTGATATTGAGGTTCAACAAGTCCGCTCATGTGATAATCTTGCAGATTTATTCACTAAAGCACTTCCTACTACAATTTTTGAGAAACTTGTCCATCATATTGGAGTCCGTAGACTCAAAGATCTTGAATGATGTTATTATGAGGGGGAGATAAATACGCGTTGTACTCTTTTTCCCTTGACCATGGTTTTTTCCCATTGGGTTTTCCCTGATAAGGTTTTTAATGAGGCATCATTTGAATGCGTATTAGGAGTTCATATGTACTCTTTTTCCTTCACTAGGTTTTTGTCCCACGGGGTTTTTCCTAGTAAGGTTTTAACGAGGCATATTCTCCAACAATGGACATCCAAGGGGGAGTGTTATGAATATACATATATCTAATGCATATTATGTGGATGTCCATGAATATAATAATAGATAGATAAGATTGTTGACTTGGTAGATTCATACACATTTACCTATGTGCTTAGATTCATCTCCTTGTATTTATTATGATGTATCTATGTGCCTATAAATAGGTCATTTACCTTGTTATGGAATCTTACATGAATAAGAATTATCTCTCCCATTCTCCGTACTTTCTTCTTCTCCCTATTTTCATATTCTCTACATTCTGTTGTTCTTTTCATAGTTCAACTCTTGTCTCCAATTCTCTACTACCTTACTTTATTTTGTTATCATTTTCACAACAATTTATAGCTTTTCCCGTGGTTTTATTTTATCTTTTACTCCTACTAACTTTATAGTATTTGTTTAAATCATTTTAATTGAATATATATATTATTAATTATTTACAAATAGGTCCTCTAATTCACGACCATAGCGAAAAAAAAAAAAAACAACCATCCGCGAAGAAGGAACAACGGCCGGAGCCTGGCTGGAGGGGCGGAGAAATGGTGACACTAGTGGTGGCAACCAGCGCGGACCCGGCGTCCATCGGCCCAGCCTCTTCTCTTTTAGCCATGCCCGGCTGGCACCCTGGCCCCTCCCTCCAGGTTCAATTCTCTCTCTCTTTTTCTATTGACCTCGCTCTCATTATTCACAAACTAACAATTTTCTGGTCTTTATGTAATGGCCCATTTTAGGATGCAGCGAGTTATATAAACAAGGAGGTGAGGCTAATAAAACTCGACAAACGACTCGTCGTCGAGAACCATTTGGACAAGCGTTGGGAGGAAGCCACCGGAGAGACCGTTAACGACGTCGTCTTCCTCAGCAAGCATGTCGCTTCCTCTAATCGACCGGCTCTTACTATTCACCCAATCGGTATTCCGAATTAAAAGATTCATTTTTATTGCTTTTAACTTTTCTTTCGACTTTGCTAGTGTATAAATACTTTCTGTATGCTTGTATAATATTGTGTTCAATTGTAGGCACGCCACATATACGTGAAGGTGAGGCTTTGAATGCCGGCGGGAAGCCAGGATGGGCCGCACCACCCAACCCGCGGATAGGGCCGTGGTTTAGACTCTTGAAGAACATAGCAGATTCTCATAATTTAACTCCTGAATTTGAGGTAATGCAAAAAAAAAAAAAAAGGCATAGAATTGTATACTGACACTCCGTTTATGATCCATATCTTTGGACTTTTGAATTACTCATATTGACTATCATTGCAATTGCAAATTGTTTGTAGGTTACACTGGAGGCTACTCATCATGGTCCTGAAATCGATTCGCCAACTATGTTTGTTGAAATTGGTAAAATAATAGTCCCTGTTTGTATTACTTTCTCAGGTCCAATTCATTTTCTGTTATTAGTTCTTACTTTTTTCATTTGGTTTTGAAATTCGCATTTATGTTTTCGGTTAGGTAGTACAGAAGAATATTGGAAGAGGCAGGATGCTGCACAAGCCATTGCTCTGGTGGGTATCTGACTTTCAATTTCTGCGCATTGTCAAATTTCCTTCTTGTTAATTTATGCTTGTTTAGATGAACAAATTTGGATTGATTGAGATTTACAATTTACAAATAAACCTGTTTGGAACATAACTCGCCCTTACTTAACAAGTAATAAGCATATTTTTCATGCTTATGAGAGCACTAATTCATCTGCATGAAATGTCTGAACACATATCCTATGCGTTAATAAATGCAAAATATACGCAGTCACCTTGTAAGGTACTGCTTTTATACACTTGATTTTCTGCTGCATTCACCTCATGAATGTACTAACTTTGAATAACTAACCTTCTTCTTTTCCTATAGCGTGTATGATATGTTCCTTCTTTCATTCTATTTGAACTAGTGTTCATACCATTGGCATGACTAATGTACATATGATCGTGATATGAAGAATTCAAAGATGTTTGTTCATTTGGAATGAATTTGAATAATTTGGTATGAAGTTAGTCTGGGAAGGACTGGGTCTTGGAGGAAGAACTGCAGTTGGAGACTGGAACAGGTATGTTTCTGCTAACGTTTTATTGATTTGTATTGAGGGCCTGCCCCTGCCTCATACGAATAATCATGCATCGCAATTTCTTTTTGCTTCATTTCTTTAAGTTATGAGACCAATTCTTGGTATAACTATAATTTAGAGGTATGACAAACATAGGGGAATAGAAAATTAAACTTATACAGCAGTTTAATTTCAATAAAATTATCATAATAATTTTGAACTCTCTTATTTTTCCCTCAATGTTGATTAGTTAACATAATAATGATGCAGGGACAGTGATAGAAACGCAATCCTTCTTGGCATAGGTGGTGGTCATTATGTACCTAGGCATATGGATATTGTTCAGTAAGTTATTACACAAGCTTCTGGCTCTCGTTGTGCTAGTTTCTACTTGCATTTTGTTACAAATTGAGCATTTTGATTTGTAAAGCACTGTTACTATGTTAACAAGTAGCGTTTGACATTAAAAGCATTCATATAAGCCAATTTTGTACCTGTTTAGATTCCCATTAGACAAAATATATATTTCAAACTTCTAATTGTTAAATATTCTCTTCATAAAATTCTCAGGAAAGATGGTGTCTGGGTGGGCCATCTGCTGTCTGGCTATTCGCTGTTGATGGAAGATCCTGGAGAAGCGAAAGTGCCGAAGAATTCAACTGGTGTTGGTGGAACTTGGAGAGAAACAATCACAGTTGCTTTTGAGACCACCAAAATGGCTTTTCCTGGAGGAGAAGTTCTAGCACATCTTGATCACAAGTTAGTCATTACTGCGAAATATTTTGAGTTTTAAATTATTATGCAATACACCTTAAAATTTTAAAGAAGAATAAGAAAGATAGGGCCTTATTTTCTTAGAAAAAGAATACACTGGTAATAAAAATCTACCTTAAACTTATGAAGAAGAAGAAGAAAGGTATGGCCTTACTGTTATATTTATGTTTCCAGAGAAAAGCAAAATAATGAAATATGGAATCATAGCAGAGTTCCTAAAGCTACCTTTATATTCCGCACTGTTAATTTTTTAGTACACTGTTAAAAATCTACCTTAAGCTTCTAAAGAAGAAAAAGAAAGATAGGGCCTTACTGATAGCAGAGTTTCTAAATCTACCATAATCTCGGGCTTATTTTCGTGGAAGATCTTGGCAATGAAACTATGCATTGATGCACGGTACCCTATTAACTGAAGGATAAAATGTGCTAAAATTTTCTTTTATGCATTCAGTTGAGCTCTTGCCAGTTAAAGAACTAGTTTTCTGATGTATCAGCATGGGGAATTTTCAGTTTAAGCTGGTTCTTCAAATTGGTTGTGGTCTTAAAATTTAGACTAGCCTATGATTAAAGGAAGGAACTTTTAATTTGTTTTCCAAATTAAATATTTGAGGTTCATTCAAGATAATAATTTCTTTAAGGTATTAATAATTTTAAACATGCTTGTAGGAGTAGTTTATATTGTTGCACCAGCTAGGTTCCATTTATCTTAATGAAAGGTAATAAAGTCAATAAAAATGTTCTATTTAGTTGAACAGATGATGAATTCCTAGGGAAAAGATGGTTTCGTAATGTGCTTACTCTGGACTTTAGCTTTTGGGTTGAAGAAAGAATAAAGAAAAGTAATACTGCTACCTTTCTGTGAATCCAGGAGTTTCAAGAGCTGGCAGAGAAATGCCATTACAGGGTTCTTAGCAGAGCAGAAGATAAAGATTGGCAAACCCGGCGACTTCTAATCTCTGTTAAATGCTGCATATGCTGATTATTGTGAAAAAATTATCCACCCAAAACTTACAAGCCTACCAAGGGCTATACGGAATTCTTTGAATTGAGTGACGATGAATTTATTTATTTATGATTAATTATACTTTCCCTTTGTCAAGAGATGTCTGCGTGATGACCATGCTATTGTTTTCTGTTAGGTAAGACTGGAGTCATGCCTTTCGAGTCTTGCAGGTTATAAGTCAATGATCTTTATGTTCTAAATCTGATTATTCCAGGAAGTTGTAGGTGGCCCTCTTGCTATAATGTTTCAACCCTAAAGACTTCTTCCACCTAAACACAAATCTAAGCCCATAAAAGTAGACTTTTAAGCAAACGTGACCATTGGTTTGTTTTACTTTTGGCCTTGTCTACTGTGGCGTTTTCAGTTTTAAATGTAGAAACGAAGAAATGGATGCATATGGAAGTTTCCACCCTAGAATTCTAAGTAGGGTAATTGATAATCTTCATTGAAAAGTTTGGCAAAGTGGCAGATTCGTTACCAAGACCCTTGGGAGTCAAGCAGAATATTGAAATTCCAACTCTAAACGTGTCCAACATGGAAACAACAATTTTCCATTCTACTTGGAAATCAGGGCAAAGCTGTAGTCAACAAAGAAAAACACTCCAACTCCATATTGTTATATAAGAGTAAGACATCTTGTTTTCCCCTACACTACACTTGCATCATTGAAGCAATTTTCTTGAGTTGTAAGTCTAACCATGGCAGTCACAAGCAAACCCCTGCTTCTCATAGCTATTATTCTTGCAGCAGTTTACTCCACACATGCCTTGAAGCAGGAGGTAACTCGCATCCAATTCTACATGCATGACATCATCGGAGGCCCTAAGCCAACCGCTGTCCGAGTGGCTGGCCGCTCCAACTTCAGCAGTCCGGACCCCATCGCAGCCACGTTCGGATCCATTTACATGATGGACAACCCTCTTACAGCCACCCCAAACATAAACTCAACTTTAGTTGGACGTGCTCAGGGGCTTTATGGTATGTCATCACAAGAAAAGGAGTTGAGCCTTATTATGACCCTTACTTACTCTCTCACTACCGGACCTTATAACGGTAGCACCTTCAGCGTCCTGGGGCGCAACCCAGTGATGAATCAAGTAAGAGAAATGCCGGTCGTTGGAGGCACCGGAAAGTTTAGGCTGGCTCGTGGATATTGCCTTGCCAGGACCTACTCCATGAAAGAATTTGATGCAGTGATTGGATACAACGTCACTTTGTTACACTATTAATTATAATTAGCCATTTAGATATTGTATTGGATTTTTGTAAGTCCTACCTTTTTTTTCAATAGAAATGAGAGATTTCCTGTCCAATCTTCGTAACAGTGAGGAAAAATAAAGGGAATACATATAGTGAAATAAAGTTGGAGCATTTGTTAGGCATAATTAAGACAGGTTGCCAACTAGTATATAGTATTTACCCATTTACCTCCACAAATTTCTCTTCTTTATATTTAATTTTTAACCATGAGTAGAATCATAACCGACCCTTCCTTGTAGTCATCATGGGCTTCAACTGTAACTCTTCCTTAATTTCTCAAATTTATTTCATACCAATTTCAAATTCAAATGGTTATTTCCCTCTTCCAAATCCAACCCCTCTTTCTCTCTCTCTCTTTCTCTCTCTACCTTGATCTGAAACTGTTGTGTTGCAGAACAAAACAATGTGCACTCCATGGACACTAACAAGGTTTGTTAGATGGAGAGTAAAGGACTTGGCTTCTTGTTTCTTGGCTTGCAGGTTCCCTTTAGGTAAAAGACATACATTAAACAGATTACATGTTTTTTTGCCATTACCTTAATCTAGGTGATTTTTATTCGAACAATCTGTTTTGTTTTTGTATGTTTTGAATTGCAGAAGGAGAAACAGAGACTCGTCACTCTGCATCGTCTCAGGTGCCGATCGCGAACATGGTTTTCGAAACCCATGATGACACCGGAGGAGATTATAATAACAAGAAGAGCAAAAAAAGACTGTCACGGCGAAACAGGGGCAACAATGGTGATAGACAGGTAAACCCCAGTCCAACTGTGGAAAATGAAAATGGCAGCGGCGGCGGCGGCGGCGACAACTCAAGCTGGCGAGGTTTCTCCGATGAAGAATATATAGTGTTCTGCTTTAGAGAAGATGGAGCCTTTGATGTCGTCAAGGATTACAAATCATCAGAAGAATATATTCATTCCAGGAAAAGTTCATCCCCTCAAAAGGTTATAAATAAATGCTTTCTTTCTTCCTTTTGGCAATTACAGATTAATATTTTATTTTCTTTCTTCATTATAAAAGAAATGTTTTTGGTTGGGAATAGCTTAATAATGCAGCAGAGGATGCAGAAAGAGATAATAATAAACAGAGCAGCAATGAAGGAATAAGATCAAATGAAGAAGAGGTCATCAATATCCCTGCTAAAGAGGTGAGCTTCCTGAAACAATATTAGAATCTCTGTTTGCAAATTCTTAGGGCTTTTTTTTTTGGAGAAATTAATGAAACAGTGACAGAACATCTAGTGGAACAGTAACTTGAGAAACAGAGATGGTAATTCTTGCATTGAAGGTGGCATTTCGCTTTTTTGAATGTTTAGGGTGATGGGGAAGGGAACAGCAGCATCTGCTTAGAGATAGAGTTGGGTTCAGGCAGCTTAAGGAGAAGACGACTTAGGAGTCAAAGTCAGGTGGAGGGGACACCTAACCAAGGGGTGGCTTCTGTTGAATCAAGTGACTCTAACCAATCTGATGGCAGCACTGGATCCTTTGCCTTTCCTGTGTAAGTTTTTCCTTAATAATTTTGATTGTGAATTTGAACAAATTTTAATGCTTTTGAGGTGAAATACAAGTTAAGGAATTGTGTTATTGTGAGTTGCAGGCTGGGATGGGAGTGGATGGGAAGTCCAGTGCAAATGCCAAAATTAGATTCAGATTCAGAGGGAGAGGAAGAGGGTATGAGCCCAAGCAAGAACAAGGCTCTTTCTGTTCGTTTCCAGTGCTTGAGATTCTGATTTCTCTTCTGTCTCTCAATTTTTTTTCACACACACAAGATAGATTTCTTCAATCCATGTTTATCATTCTTTTATTTATTTATATATATCTCATCTAGTCTAGTCTAGTATAATTATAATTATTCTCAAAAAAAAAAGTATAATTATAATTAACATCCTTCCCTTTCATTTTCCAAGACTTACATTTACCCAAATAGTACTAATTTTTCCTCTTTCAATAAATCTGATATATATATATATATATATATATATATATATATAATACCAAGTACTATATATGTGTATACAATGTTTTGTTCTTCAATTTTTCTTATTTATTAATTTTTTGAAATTACAATTTGGTCAGATTGGGTTTAAAAACCTAAGTTCGAACCTTAGGCATTTCAGTGATTAGACTTTTAAATTCCACTTTTGAAGATCTCAAACTTGGAATTTTTGTTCAATTAAAGTGATATCTATTTTTAAGAATAGAAGGGGACTACTCTCCAAATTATGCAACTCAATATCATGACGGATTCCTGGTCTTGAATAGCTTGAAAAAAAAATAGGCTCTATATTCAAGTTAGAAATTAGCTTTGATCTCACAATATTATTTCAGTTGAGATCTCACAATTCTTTTTAAAAGTTGGACCCTTCGAGAAGATAATTTCTTATAAAGAATATAGAGTCCTTTTATTTATTTATTTATTTTTATATATTTATAAGTTAATATTATTTGAACGGTTAATCCACTATGGGTAAAATTATTCCACCAATGGTTTTCTCCGATATACCGTTCTTTTATAATAATCTAGCATTTTGTATAAAGTAGCATCTCATTACACAAAATTAGACGGTAAAAATACTTGAGAAGCCCTTGTACTATAAGAACTAGTTCAATTTAGTCCATATATTTAATTTTTGGTAAATTATGTCCCTATACTTTATTATACTAATAGGAAAAAAAAATCAAGTCCTTAATTACATGTCACGAGATCAATTATCGCGAAACTAGAGTATAGGATTTAAATTGAACAAATAGTTATAGCATGGGGACTTTCTAAATATTGTTACCAAAATAAACCTGTATAATCAATGTCACTAGACCAAGGAGGAATGGAAGGAAACTTGATGGATTGGTGGTGAGAAAAATTAGGTGCAAACTTCCTTTGTAGCTTGACAAATGCATCGCAAAACTTCATTGAAAAAACTTGTCAAAACTTCTTTCAAAGAGATGACAAAACTTCTTTGAAAAAACAATCATCAAATTAAGTTTCTCTTAAGCAAATCCATATCAACTACTCCTCTTGTCAATTAAATAATAAATTGTCAGTTTCTTTTTTTAAAAAAAAACTTTTTAAGGTTTTTTTGGGTACTTTTTAAAGCTGACTTCTATGTAAAGAATAATTTAATTAATTAATTAATTATTCTTACAAAATATATTTAAAAAAAATTTTGAGTTTGTGGATAATTTTTTTGATATCATATTCTTATCAATAATGTAAATATAAAATAAAATGAGGTTGAAGTTCAAAAAAAATAATTATAGCAAAGAAAAAGTCAATATATGTGACAATTTTGTTGAGACGGAATTAGTATTTTTTTCCCCTATTTGAACTATTTAGAAGCATATTTATTTGTCTTTAATATGGTAGATTTGAAGTAAATTCTATTTGCCTCTTATATTTTAAATTTTGAAACAAAAAATTGTAGCTAATGAAAAAATAATATATCAAGAAATTAATGGGTTGAATTCAATGACATTTACAACTGCCTTTATTGTATATATATGGTAGCTTTTTAATCAATTCGTCTGTATATGTAATATCACTGGCTTTTATTTTAAATTTATGGCTCTGTCGAAAAATTCAAAATTTCAATAATCGAAAGGAAGGATAATAAAAGAGTAGTAAAAAGTTACTACTACTATATACATAATAATAATTTTCAGCTGGAATATTAATTGTTATGCAACAAGTTGTGATTGGAAAGTTTAAATACTAGTACTGTACAATTTACAATTTACAATCAAACTTAAGCTTGAGTGATAGATGAATTTTTAATGTAATCCTTAACAAAATGCCAAAATAAACAAATCTACTGATATTCCCAACTACTAAAAATGGATTTCATGTTCGTAGCCAACGGAAGACACAAACTTTGGATGGAAGGAATGGTGAAAAGTTGTTCTAAAACAGCCTTGGAGACCCATCTGTAGGTTGCTTCAGTAAAATGTACACCATCCCAACTAATATATGAAGAAGGGTCATCGCAGCTTTTTACCGACGAATCGCCACATTCCATCGATGAGTTATAATTATAAGGACCTCCACTTCCACAACATGCTTTCAGTGTTTTTGTAAACCCTGCAACAAATTAAGTATGATATATACAATTAATACAATGTATAATATTACATGAATCCTTAATTAATTTTGATGATTATAAGTAAAAGTTCAAGGTAAGTTATTTAATCTCCGAGATCAAGGCAAATCTTTAACCCTTAATAGGAGTTTGTTCAACTCGAACTCAGCAATTTTTGTCCATGATATAAGTTCAAGTTTTACCATTTTGGGCAAACCCAGATTGGGTATTACGATTTATGATGAAATTCATTGCTAGCTATTATAATAAATTAAACTTATTGATAGGGAAATAATTAATTAATTACCAAATTGGTTTGGGGATTGGAAAAAAGGCATTGAAATGTTGTAGTAGTCTGCGTAGATGATGTTGAGATGTTGATGGCGCTGGCGGATTTGATCAAGTTCTGTTTGAAGCAATTGGTTGTGGTATTGGGTGAATTGGTTCAGCCATGTTAAGCAACCAGTTAAGGGATCATATTCCTCCTGATTTGAACCTTGGAAATATGATAGATATGCTGGTGAGCATCCAATTGGAAAGTTCCCTGGGATCAAAAATGTCACTGCCCCTAACTTGATTAGTTCCTGCAGCATGCATATATGTACCATTCATAATTCTCCAGTGTGAAATTTGTTATGATAATTAATTAACATGTGGGATCATTATAATCATGGTTCTTTTTTAAAAACCAAAAAAAAAAAAAAAAACTTGGGAAGATTTTACTTGATGCATGATGATAAACTTGTACTAGTGATTTTCTTATTCTTACGTTGACTGCTGAAGTTATGGTATTAACAACAAGAGGAACAAACTCTCGAATCTCCTCCACCTTTTTTCCTTGCAAGAATGCATAATTGTAATCATTTCCTCCAATTTCTCCCATAACAATCAATGAGTTCTGGAGCATCTCTTTGCAATCTGCACGAATTGAGAAATTATTAGATAAATTTCTACTACTACTATTATTTGTTATTAATTGTAAAATAGGCTAATTACTCAAATTGTCCCTAACGTTTGAGAAAATATCCTAATAAGGATCTAATCTTTTAATTTGGTTAATTAATTCCCTAACGTTGCAAAATTAGTTCAAATTAGTCATTGAAGTCAAAATCAGCTCAAATCAGTCTCTAACGTTTTGGGGTTTATCAGCCTTTCAATTTGACACTAGGGACTAATTTGAGCTGATTTTGCAACGTTTGGAACTTAATTAACCAAATTAGAAGGTTAGACCCTTATTTGAGTATTTTCGCAAATATTAGAGACCACTTTGAACAATTTAAAATTCAATTTTTAATGGGTATTACTAAATACCGCCCACTTTTATTAGGCACAGCCCCCTTGGACTATTTTGCCATTTCTTTCAAACTTCAAAATTTTCAATTCTCTCAGATTCTCTCAACCTTCAAACTTTCAAATCTCAATCATTCAAGCAAAACAACATCAAAATTCATGGAGGAGCGACGTCCAAGACGGGTAAAGGAATTTTCGGATTAAAATATTTTTTTTTAATAAAAACATTAAAAAAAATCTATTTTCATTAATCAAAGATTAAAGTCTTCTTATTAATATTGATATATCCATACCCATTTAAACTAAATGAATTGTCCAATACCTATTAAAAGACAAAAGGAAACTAAAGTAAAATATATATAAAAAAAA
>AWWV01014149.1:0-27368 GCA_001974805.1 Corchorus capsularis | reverse complement strand
AAAAAAAAAAAAAGCCTTGCCGCCCTAGTGGGGCGGCTAGCCGTGACAGAGCCGTCCTAGTGGGGCGGCTAGCCGTGGCAGAGCCGTCCTAGTGGGGAGGCTCCGCCGTGGCAGAGCCGTCCTAGTGGGGAGGCTCCGCGTGGCTAAGGGCAAAAGTGAAAAAGTGGCAAAGGTCAAAGGGCAAAAGTGTAAAAAATGGGGCGGTGAATAGCAAAAATAGGGCGGTATTTAGCAACCCCCATATATATATCGAGTAAATCTTCAACAAAACATTCCATTTAAATATATAATGGAAAATTATCAAAATTTAAATATATTTTTTAGGAATACAATAGAAATCTCATCATCACAACGATAATACACTATTTATGCTTGCAATTAGAATTCAACTCAAACTTAGACTTCATCATAAATAACCAACTTACTAAATAAACTAACTACCAATTGAGTTAAAAACACTAGAACTTGGAATTTAACTTCTAATCATAAGAATTAAGAGTCTTAAAAAAATTTGGAACTTGGAATTTAACTTCTAATCATAAGAATTAAGAGTCTTAAAAAAATTTGAAAAGGAGAAAACTTAACAGACTTACTATATAAACTAATTTGAAAATTAATGGAAGGTATGTCAGTATAAGACAAAAAGATATATATAAGTCGATTTTTTTTTATATGTGGGAAAAGAACAAAAACTACAAAAACAAGATCATATGGCCCTTGGCTAGACTATTTCTAGGGCATCAGCTGCAAGCAGTGATGTGAGTTCAGGAGGCGGAGTAGTAATGATATGAAGACCCAAAGTAAGATGATCAAAGTGAGTGGCCAGTCAGTCTGCACACGTATTAGCCTCTCGATAGATATGCCTGATAGAACATTTCCATGGACGATCAATGAGTTCTCGAATAGCATAGATTAACCTGTTACGAGGGCCCTTGGTAGAAACCAATGAATTGATACGAGAAACAGCAGCAAGTGAATCAGATTCTAACAAGACATCTCTATGACCATTATTCCAAGCTAATAGAAGTCCATGGTAGATAGCCCATAGTTCTGCAATCATGACCGTGGAGATTCCAACACGAAAGATAAAACCTCCTAACCAGCCACCATTGCTACCTCGAAGGAGGCCACCAGCAGCAGACTCCCCTGGGTTGCCGCGGGAGCTACCATCAACATTAATCTTCACACTATGCCCTTGAGGCATTCTCCACCCAACTAAAACTTCTTGTTTGAGACGATATGAGAGATAATTGGATACATCAAAGGCTTCTTTCGCTCGAGTAAGGATCAATTGAGAGCTTTGTGGTGGCCAATTAAATGCTAGATCATGCAACAGACTATTGCGCCAAAACCAGAGAAACCAAATCGAGAACATGAAGACGAGATTCCATGGAATGCCGAGGAAATTATCCTTGCAACAACAATTAAACAGAACCCAATTATTGATATCCAGAGAAAAGAAATCCCCATTGCCAAGGTCTGGGCGGAGGGAAAGCCAAACATGCCGAGCTTTGATACAATCTCGCAGCGCATGGAGGATAGATTCAGTACTAGAGGACCAAATAAAGCAAGTAGGGTGAGCTAGAATGTGACGATAATGAAGAAATGCCGCAGTTGGGAGTGAATTATGAAGAATACGCCACACAAAAATCTTAATTTTACTCGGTCCAGGAAGCGACCAGATTTTACTCCATAGCAGTGGAGATGACACATCTGGCTGGATTTGAACCTCATAGGCAGATTTCATAGAGAAAATTCCGTCATTTTCAAGTTTTCAAGACCATGAATCCTCATCGCTATCTTCAGTATTGATCCAAATTGAGGCAATTTTCGAGACGATCTCAGCTGGCAATAAATCATAAAGCTCATTGAAATTCCAAGAGCCATACTCATCACAATAAGCAGCAACACTCAGCTCAGCTTCAAAAGTAGAAATATGTCGACTAGCATGGGAGATGAGAGGACTATCAAGCATCCAGTCATCCATCCAAAAACGAGTGCTCTTGCCATTACAAATGTTGATACCCAAACCCATGATTAGTACCTCCCGGCCTTTAGGAGTCCTTTGAGAATGCTACGCCAAGTATAAGAATCAGTTGGCTTACTTGGAACAGAAAGAAAATCCTGCTGACGCAAGTATTTCTTATGCAATAATTCCACCCATAAAGCTTTAGAATCAAAGAGAATATGCCATCCCAATTTTGCAAGAAAAGCAAGATTAGTTTCGCGCAGATCACATAAATTTAAGCCTCCTTGCTCCTTAGGAAGACAAATTTTATCCCAAGAAACTCCATAGAGATTTCGGTTGCCCTTATCAGTACCTAAAGGAATTTTCGCATCAATTTCTCCAGTTCAAGTAGAACATTATTGGGTATAAGAGTTGTCTGCATAATATAAGATGGAAGAGCGCTAATAACAGACTGAATGAGAATAACTCTACCGGCCATGGAAAGATGCTGATTACCCCAAGAAAGAAGCCGAGATTGAGCCTTGCTAATGATATCGCCATAAGTCTTCTTAGTGACTCGACCATGGATCATGGGAGCACCTAAATACTTGCCAAAGTCGTCCGTGAGAGCAATTCCACAGTGATTGCTCAATGCCATAGCAGTAGGATGAGAAATATTAGATGAAACCAACAATTTAGACTTGGCAAGACTAACCTTACCACCTGAAGCTTCACAAAAGTCATTAAGCACTTTCATCATGAGATCTAATTGAGTGAAAGAAGCCTCCCCAAACAAGACAAGATCATCTGCGAAACAAACATGGGAAAGCGAAGGACCCCTTTGGGTGATTTGTAAAGATTTCCATCTATGTTGCCTAACCTCCTCATCTATAAGATGTCCTAGTTTTTCAAGACACAAAATGAAGAGGTATGGCGAGAGAGGATCGCCTTGACGAATGCCTCTAGAAGGAGAGAAGAAAAGTAACTGTTGCCCATTCCAAAGAAGAGAAAATGTGTTGGAAGAAACAATATGCATAATAAGCTGTACCCAGGAAGGTGGTAACTGTATTTCCTCAAGAACCTGTTGAAGAAAACTCCATTTGATGCGGTCGTAAGCTTTCTCAAGATCCACCTTGATGGCAAGTGCACCACTTTTTCTTTTCATTGTGCGCATCGTATGAACAGCTTCCTGCACCACAATTATATTATCTGTTGTGTGACGCCCATGGACAAAACTAGACTGGGATCTACTCACCAACTTGTCCAAGAAAGGCCGAAGGCGATCAACTAACAGCTTAGTTATGATCTTCAGGGGAACCGTGCAAAGACTAATAGGGCGAAACTGAGAAATACGTTCAGGACCAGGGATCTTAGGGATAAGCACCACTAAGGTTCGATTAAGTGCAGGATTAATTATACCATCATGAAGAGCAGATTGGACGAGAGAAAGCAAGCTGTCTTTAACCAAATGCCAAGCTTTTTGAAAGAAGATAACCGGGAACCCATCAACCCTAGGGCTTTTATTTGGGCTCATGTCGAAGACTGCAGCACGAAGCTCATCCAATGAAATATCCAGTATCAAAATTTCACGATCTTCATGAGAAAGAATCCATGACTGTCAAAGAGATGGAAGAATAAGAGAAATACCAGGAGAGGGGTCGGTATAGAAACTAACGTAGTAGTTAACCACCATATTTTGTAATTCAAGTTGGTCCGAGCACCATGAATCATCATCCTTTAAAGCCAATATCTGTTTTCTCCTAATGCCTTTCTTAATAGCTGCATGGTAAAATTTAGAATTACAATCACCATACTTCAGCCAGTCAATGCGACTCTTCTGCCGAAGCATTGTCTCTTCCTGAAAACAAATGAGATTATATTCTTCAATCAAGAAAACTTCTAAGTTCAACAAGTAATCATTTGGGAATTTATCAAGGCTTTTTTGGAGTCCCTGTAGACGAGCTAAGACTCGTCGTTTTCGGTGGTAGAGATTCCCGAAACAGGCTTTACTCCAAGATTTGAGATCAATCAAAAGCTGCTGTAATTTCTCCTCAAGTGCCGAGGGAGAATGAACCCAACTATTATTCACGCAGTCCAGGAAATTATCATGATACACCCAAGCATTCTCAAACCGAAAGGAGGAAGGAGTAGGAATAGGAGTAGAAGGAGCAACCTTAACACATAATGGATGATGATCAGAGCTAGTCCTTGGCAGAACATTCACTTGTATATGTTTGAAAAAATCTAGAAAAATCTCATTAGCAATGGCACGGTCCAATTTTACCCGTGTATAATGATGAATATATCTATTGTTGCCCAGGTAAATTTAGGGCCTGATGTCTCCAAATCCATCAAATTACATTGGCGTAGGTAGTCAAGCATGAGCTGACAATTATGTAGATTAACACTCGTGCGTCCAAGTTTTTCATCTGCGGACAGGACTTGATTAAAATCTCCAAGAATAATCCAAGGAAGCGAATGGAGAGAGCTTGCCGCCAATAAAGAATTCCAAAGACCTTTACGGTCATTGGCATTTGGACTACCATATACAGCTGTTAAAAGACAATCAGAAAAGCCAGGGAAAGAAATCGAGACATGAATCAATTGATCCGAATAAGCTAAGATATCAATTCCCACTGTGTTTGAGTTCCATAATATCCAAATTCCCCCTAAAAAGCCAGTAGCTTCAACTCTGAAAAAATTTGAGAAACCAATACGATGACACACATCATCCGCCCGAGCCCCTGAAATTCTAGGTTCAAGAATAATTAAAATATGGAGCCTATGAAGGCGAATTAGATTCTTAATATTCCGTAAACTACGCCGAGAAGCGACCCCTCGAACGTTCCAGCTTAAAATATTTAGAGACATAGAAATAAAAGATAGAATAGAGAACAAAGATCTCAACCCAGCAATGTGGGGTCAGTAGCATCAACAAGTATATCATCTGATATATCGTCATCATGAGAGGAGACATCATCACTCATAATCGCATCCTTTTCTCTAGCTGCCCCATTGATATCAATACCGATTTCATCACTCCCATCATGGAGAAAATTGGTTGGATGAGTTTTGGTAATGGGAGACTCGGGAACGCAATCAACTGGTTCAGTGGCGGAAACAAGGGAAGTAGATGTGGTTTTAGAACGATTGGGAGGCAAGGTGGAAATAGTAGTTGAAGAGAGGGGGGGTGGACAAAATAGTTAAATCCCCTTGGGGTTGCTCGGATGAAGCTATTTTAGGAGACTTTGGAGCTTGGGAAGAGGTCGAATGGGGGATATTTTTAGAATACTTCTTTGAACTCGATTTATTGGCTAATGTAGCAGTAGCCTGTAGGCCAGACTTCAGGGTAGCTCTATCATTAGCTCGTGATTGCTCTACATTTTTAGCAACATTAGGTGACGGTGGAATAGCGTGAGAAGGAGCAACTTCATCAGAATCATTAGCTATCTCTTCATCAGCTAGTATAGCAAACCTGGAACCCGAGTTTGCTCCATGTGAGGGTTCAACTACAGGTTCCGAGGGAGCAGCCGCCTTAGTAGTAGCAATATTTTTTTGGCTCTTGAAATTTCTCCTTTGGGGTTTTTTAGCAACCATCCACGGACCAAAAATTTCATTCTCATGCTCCCTATTGACATTCACTTTAGGAGGAACTTGTAAAGGCTCACTAGGAGAAGTAGTACTAGTAGGAACTGGCTGGTTTACCGGACAACCGTCAACATCATGCCCAAATTTACCACAATGAAAACACAGCATACAAAGACCTTCATATTCAACGCGTTGCCAACGCCCACCAATAAAAACTTTTGGGACCAGTGGCTGATATAGGTCCACCTCAACACTAAGGCGTGCAAATTTCCCCCTAGAAGCTTCAGTAGTAGACTTGTCAACCCGAAGAAATTTTCCAATAGGTTCCGTCATCTTCTTGAGAATCCCTTCGTCAAAGAATTCCATGGGCAGCAAAGGGAGGCGGATCCAAGCCGCTACTCTGTCTATGGTAGCTTCATCAGATCGGAAGTAAGGTGTCCAACGACGGATAGTAAGATAATGATCCGCTATCAACCAAGGGCCTCCAGTCAGCACAAAGCTGTACTCCTTGAGAGAATTAAATCTCACACAATGATAACCATTATCTAGGTCAATGACCTGAAGTGAACCCTCAATGGACCATAATTGTTTAAGGCGATTACACAAATAAGTATAGCCAATACTACGCCCCAACAGTTTGATAATTAAAGCATGTTTCCATGGAGAGCGAATACGTCGTTTCTCCTCTCTAGTGAGGAGAATACTCGGCCCTCCTTGCCGTTCCACGAAAGGATCATCATCGGAATCATACCCATAGTCAGGGATTTCCCCTTCCTCCATAGCATCGTCCTGAATAAAGGGGATTTGATTATGCATCAGCCTATCCCTATAGGAACCCTTAACAGTATGGAAACAGGGGAAACAGGTTTTGGATGAAGAGAAGCGACGACCTCTGTAACAGCATCTGAGGCCTCCATCTCAGCTCTGACACACTTTACTCCTCCCTTATCAGGGGGTTGATGTTGAGAAGGCGGCGGATCACCCGCCGTGTCCACCTCCATTGGAGGAGGCAGAAGAGCGGCAAAGGGATGCGAGAGATAGGGAAGAAAATTAGGTTACGAAAATTTAGGAGCTAATAGGGGCAATAATCAGATTATTAAAGAGAGAGTTATTCATTCCATTCTTTTTTGTCATGAGATCAGATCATATATAAGTCGATTTAGATATGTTATTTGTTACAATTGTCTCTTAATAAATCACAAACTCATTAGCGATTTTAGATAAGATATGGTGAGAAAGGGTTTGAATTATAGAGACTTTAATTAAATTCAAATCATGGTACATATTTGTGTTTACTACTCCCCTCATTTCCAATTTATCTGTCACTTTAGAGTTAAACTTCTTTTTTTTTCCATAATATTTGTTACTTTAGAATTTTAAGAGATCATTAATTGTATTTTTGATTTTACTACTATATATTACCCCTGTTTAAAAATGGAGAGAGAATGTCATTCAAATTAAATGTAGAGTATAAGGACAATATAATCTTTTAAACGATTTTTTCTCTGAAATTTACCACATTTTTCTTAATTCACGGTAGATTATATATATATATATATATATATTATTGCAATAAGAACAATACTTAGTACTACACACTAATCAGGGTTAATTTGCCCAACATGGAGTTTGCTTTGGTTGGTGAAATAATCAAAAGCTTTATTGCCATCACCATGGGTTATAGTACTAAGTATTGTTCTTATTGCAATAATATATATATATATATATATATATATATATGCACACATATATATGTTAGCTGTATGCATGCTCATTATTAATTGACAGCTAGGGATGGATGGATAGATGGATCAAACCAAATAGCCATTGTTTGTCCACAAAAGCACGTCAGTAAGAGCAAGCCCTCCCAACGTTACGCAAATCCAAACCCACATGTTCAAAACCAAAATTTCAACTATATTTGTGTAATTTTCAATTGGAGGCCAGTCTTTTTGCGGACTCTCTCTACCAAGACTATCGGTTGATGATGAAGGGATGAAAATATATAGAATTCAAGTTCTTATTTATGACTGAACTCTAGTTGAATTAAAGGTTCGTGAAGGGATATATAATTAAGGAAATTTTCTATACTTTTTTTTTGGATGGATCATATATCGATATATATATGATCTAATTTAATTATATCTCTATTATAAACCAAATATGATAAAATTGATGCCGTCAAGCTGAGCTAAGACACACTTGTAATTAATGTATGAAGTAAGTTGCTCTATCATGTTGTAGCAAAATAGTCAAAAAATTTTATTTAAGAACAAAAGAACTCAACCAAATTGATTAAAACGTACAACACTAAATACCCAAAATGGGGACCTTTGTCTAAGACATAATGTAACAAATAGGTGACAATGGGTTATCAAAAATCCATGTCAATTTACAATGGAAAGCAACAAATCGATCAAAGTCCCTATCCCACACGTACATATACATACATATATATTTCGATGCATCAACATATATATAACATGAAACGTAACCTTCACCTCCACCGCAACCCTAATTAAACAACATCTCATATCCTGCCCCTCAGAATACGAGGACCGCGTTTGGCTACGTATGTTAGTTATCCTCAAATGTCTACGTCTACCTCTCCAATCTCCATCTTCTTCAACCATTGCAATATTAAAAGTATAATTATTGTCCTCTTTGGGCAAAGGGACGATGAGGTTTTGGGACCCCCCATGGGACAAACCGCAAATTTTAATTTCAATTTCGATTCCAAGATGTGAAAATCAGTGCATTTTTTTTTTGGAAGCGTGGAGCCCAAAGTTGAATCTCCTTTCCTTTACCCCATCTATTAATTGAATGTTAATGAAGAAGGTGATTGCCATCATATCGGGTTTTGATGTTCAAAATAATTAATTTGCTGACTATTGGGTACAATTTTTGAGAGAGTGTGGGGGAAGGGAAATTGCATGCTCCTTTTTTGAACCGTTGGGGAGTGGAGTTTAGTGCAAAAGGACGATTTCCACGTCTAATTTGCCTGCCCAAAAATGGCTTGCAACTATGCATTATTCCTCCTTTTATGTACTAATAAACACTACGAAAAATTGCACGTTATATCTGCTTGGTTATGGAGGGAAAGAACTCGCGCGGTGTACGTTGTGTTGATCAAGGATAGAAAGGGAAAGGGCAAATATATGTATCTAATTAAAAATTGATGCAAACACATGAATTTAATCACAAATTTCATTTGACCTTCTTTCTGTTCTTTAATTGATGCAAAAGTATATGTATATATAAAAAGGGTATATTATAAATTTAGTCACTTAACTTTAGATGAATTTCTGGTTTGTTCACCGATCGAGTTATCGAGTATAAAAAATAACGATTTGACCACTTAAATTTGTAAAATTGAATATTTTAGTCACTCAACTGTTAACTCGGTTATTTGCACACGTACGTCATCGTCCATAATGCCACATGGTCATGATGACATGCCACATCATCTAATGAAGATATCACCTGACATGAAAATTTCATCAAACATGCAACTTAGAACTTACCATAACCACATCATTATGTTATGTGATTGAGTAACCAATATATTCAATTTTTCAAATATAAGAAAGCAAAACGTTACTTTTTATATTTGGGGTGATCAAAACAGAAAGTCACGTAAAGTTAAGTGACAATCTATATAATTGTTTACACCTCAATTTACAATTGAGGGTAAATTGGTTTTCACATAAAAAAATATTAAGATGTGTGATCAAGATTTAATCAAAAATCCTGAAGAAATTAACTTAGTTTCTGCACCACCCTATTTCTAATAGAATTAGGAAAATCTTGTAATTAATTAATAAGGATCGAAAATTATGATTAATTAATAAATAATAATTATTTTTCAGAATAATTATTATTAATTGTCCCTTGAATGCCGCCCTTGACTAGGAGAGTGGCATGATAGGTGATGAAGAAGCAGTTTCCTTTAATGCTGCTGTCAGCTAGGGATGCAAGCAGTAAAAGGTGAAGTTGTATGCCATCAGACCATGAGATGGAAAACATCTCATGGACTTAAATATAAAGCCCAAGTCGTTCCCTGTACCCAGGGAAGGCCGCCCTACTCTCAGGAAACTGCCTCCTCATCCCCTGCATTGAAGGAGACAGAGAGTAAGAGTTTGTCAGCAAGTGAAACACTTGTCTAAGTGAGAGAGGCATGAGATTTTACACCTCACACCTCCTCAATATAATCTCCCTAACAAGTTAGTGAGGCCGCCCAGCTAGTTACTCTTTCCCAGGAGGTAAATTTGCATTTTGTTCAAATAAGGACAAAAAGAGAAATCAATGGGATTGATCTAGCTAGGGGGTGCGACTCCAACAAGGGGGCATACCTTGATGATCATTGAGTTATGTAGATCATCTTGGCAAAATTTCATCTCAATCGGACTTAAGGTGAAAAACTTATGCACGTTTTTCAGTTAAGGACAGTTTGGGGAGTGAAACCAAGTTCACCATGAAGGAGAGATCGATTTCAACTAAGAATCTAAGCCTACTGGTGAAATTTGGGCTTAATCCGAGCTCGTTTGCAACTTTTCACTCTCTTCAGTTAAGGACAAGTGGCTTTCTCAGTGCTTATTTTCTCTCAGGCTCCGCGCCTTTTTCTTTTGTTCATCACGAGTTCTTACTCGTTCTTCAAATTTCTATTGTTTCAATCTTGTCTCTGGACAAAAGAACACTCCTGAAGTGTTATTTCCTTATTTCAATCTTGTCTCCGGACGTTAAAACACTGTACTCGTGTTTCTCTCTCAGCAATAACAATCAACTTGTTATTTTTCTCAAATCTCAATCAACAACAGCTCTTGAAGCGCAAATTTAGGAATTCAATCATCTTGTGGATCCAATGATTTAAATGCTCCGGTGTGACTTTGATCCAGTCCCCACAAATCGCTATGATCCTTCAATCTGCTGCTCCGCGTACCAAATCCAGTTTCTACAACCTCTTTGTCAATTTCAGCAAATTGATTGGCACGCCCCTATGCTGTCATAAAGTTTTTACCGCAAAAAATGTAAGAAGAGATTTTTGGCACAACAATAATTTACCCTATAAAAATTACAATAATTAATAATCAAGAATCACATACATTTAGGTTTAAGAAAATCAACAACAATTAAAGTCAAACCAATTAATCTAACAAATGAAAAATCTATAACATGTTAAGTGAAACCCGCACACCAGTACTTGAATTTTAAACCTAAAGATTTAGAATCTCCTCAAGGCATACGTTGAAAAAGAGCTCCTCGATGGATGGCTTAAGCATTGTCTATGACCTAAATTTGAATAGGTCAAGACAACTCGAGAATAGGTTTACCATTTATGCATCGAGTATGTAGGACAAGTAAAAGTATGATATTAGGGTTTGAAGTACTTCATTTGTAAGAATCTTCTTGAAATATATATTTATATGGTTTTATAAACAAACAACAAAACAAAAAGAAAAGAAAGCCTTTTCTATCTGTTTTTGTGCTAATAGATTACATATATTGATTTAAGATTACCTTCTTCTTCTATAATAGTGACTAATATATATATATATATATATATATATATATATATATATCATAAACGTGATAATGAAATCAACATAAAAACGTTCAAGTGGACTATATGGTCTATATATAGGAGAGGTGTCAAATCCATAAGGTTGAAAAATAGGAATTGATAATATGAAAATCAAGTGGGAAAATTGAAAATTTTGAAAAAGATGTCTGATTTTTATTGCGTTTGATGACTTGAGTGAAGAGGTAATAATTTAACGGGGAAACATCGTCACATGCACATGGGACGGTGTGGGGAGGAGGAGAAGGCCAAGCCAAGGGGGCTCCCCTCCCCCATTAGCTCTTCTGGTACTTGTCCACATCAATCTCTCTCTCCAAATTTCAATTTCGAATATATATATATATATATATATATATAAATTATCCATTTAATGGTTTTTGGAAAATTAATAAGGTTGTTTTTGAGAATTTTTTTGTATTGATTTGTAATCTTTATAATGATTTGTACCGTGGTGTTATATATTACTCTTCTGTTCCACATTATATGTCTCACTCAACCGAATACGCATGTATTAAGGAAATATACATGCATTAAGGGCATTAAGGGGGAGTGGTTAAAAACTAGTTTTTTTAGGAAATACAATAATTGAAAGTCTCATTACAATAATTGATAAAAAGATGTGAGGAAAATAAATATTCATTTTGTTGCAAAATACTAAATAAAGAGTGCAGTGGAAATGAGAGATTTGCTTTGAGTGCAACAACATAAAAATAATTAAACGAGTTGTAGATCCTGAATTAAAATCACACAAACGTGTTTAAATCATTGATTCCAGATTCAGAAAACAAAGTATTGTTGTAAAAAGGGTATTTTCTTGATTCAAGTGAGAGAAATAACAAGGAGTTGTTATTTTTGAGCGCAACAAGCATGTAAATACAGGAGGACTTGTAAGAATAGGGTTGAAAGAGATAATAAAGATAATTATCAAGTGTGGAACTTGATTTACAAAAGAGATTTGAAAGCCAAGGGCTTGAGAGCTTGAAAGCACGAAGCTTGATTTGATTTGCGCGGAGAAGTTTGTTGTTTGTTCTCTCCGAGAGTTGTGTGTGCTGCAGGAGCTGGAGGTGGTGCTGGACGCTTTTTAACGTTGGAGGCTGCTCTCTTTATATGGGGGGCGGCCTGCTAGGGTTAGATGCAATCCGACGGCCATAAATGACTCCCTGTTGATTCTGCTTTATCTTTAGCATTTAAATCCTGATTTGAATCCCACCGATTAAGGAAATCTCCACCAAGTCAGCCCATGAAGATTCCAGCACCTTTTTGACATTGAAATTTGATAATTATCACATTTAATAGCTGAATTTCGAAATTAATTGGCTCCAACATCTTTATGCAGCAAGCCGGGGTGGAAAACCAAGTGCGGAGAGACCAAATGGTGCTGAAATTGTCTCACGGAACTTCGCACTTTGTCAATTGAACATGGAATTATGCTAAATACCATGTCACTAAGATCATATATCAAAATCATGAAAAATCAACTAAGGCAATGGCTTAAACCGAGGTCAAATAGCCATACTGTGCTTAATTGAATAAAAGTGAAAAGTTACGAAAATGGTCGAACATGGCTCAATTTCTCCATATAGAATTTATATTTCCTGAAAACCAAGATTTTATGCCAATGGTGAAATCACCATGCAAAAATTGTCCCGGGATTGGATTCTGTCCTTAATTGCAAAAAATGCAAAAGTTACTTCCGAGCTCGGAATGAGCTGAAATTTGGACAGAGTGTTCATCATGATATACTGAATAACTTTAATAAATGACATAACCCCAAATTCGTTCATCTTCATCCTCGATTTCTAAGCCCTAGTTCCATTGTCCTTAATTGAAAAACTATGAAAAGTTTATCCCGGGAGGGCTTAAATCCGGATTTAAGAGCATGGGCCTGCTTGACCCAATTTATGAAATAAATGGGGCGCCCTCAATGTATTTTTAAATGAAAAAAATTTAATTTACTTAATTTCTCTAATTTCCATAATTAATTTAGGAATAATTAAGGAAATAATATCAAAATTCAACTATTTTCCTAATTGAATTTGGCCTAGGGTGGATTAAATCCAACCATCCATAGGACTTAAGAGATTGAATCTTGGCCATTCATTATGAGCAATTACCTGATTACAATAATATATCTCTATCAATCAATTCCATTAATCACAAATACAAACTATGTCTACTATACCCTTAAAAGCTAAGCATTTATACTAAGCAGGAAGGTTAGTCTTAATAAATTCGGGTCTCGCTAGTTGTCCTATATACTTCATGTCTCTGTTTCCTCTTCTAGTGACTGTTCAGAATGAATTGGAGAAAATTATGAGGAAGTTTTTTTG
This sequence comes from Corchorus capsularis, assembly GCA_001974805.1. Classification (NCBI taxonomy): domain Eukaryota; kingdom Viridiplantae; phylum Streptophyta; class Magnoliopsida; order Malvales; family Malvaceae; genus Corchorus; species Corchorus capsularis. The sequence continues at coordinate 13,924 of AWWV01014149.1, read as the reverse complement.
GACGGGAGCCGATAATGGTAGGAAATTGCATTTGGTGACTTGGAGTTCTATCTCTAAGTATAAAAGCCTTGGTGGTTTAAGAATTATTGGTTTGGGGCTATGCAATAGAGCTCTGCTCAATAAATGGGTATAGATGTATGGCAATGATCATGACAACATTTGGCGCAAAGTGGTGGTGGAGAAAAATGGCTTCGATGGTTAGGAAATTCTACCTGTGGGTGGTAATAGGAAGTGTTCTGCTATTTGGAAAAATATTATGGAGCCTATAGTGGGTAATGATGATGATACATCTTTTACTAGAGAAGGTTATCTTATCTCAATTGGTGATGGTAGTAGAGTGAATTTTTGGATAAATAAATGGGTGGATGGAGTTTGCCTTATTGACGCTTTCCCTAGAATTTTTGCGTTGGCTTCCAAGAAAAATGGGAAGGCAATTCAGTTCGGGTCTTTTGTTGGTAATGTGTGGAAATGGAATGTTGAATTGAGAAGATATTCGATTGGGAGATGGAGCAATGGACTTTATTTCTTGAGTGCATTGAGGAGTACCGGTTCGTTGAAGACTTTAAAGACTTGCTGGTTTGGAAGCATTCTCTAGTGGAAAATGTAGAGACCCGGCCTAACCTACGAGGTATTGTCTGTTTTAAACCAAAGGCCTCACGAATTTGCCCTTCCCAAAAGGCGCCTCACAAGTTTGAGTTGGATCTCTATTATATAAACCACAATATATCCTCACATCCACATGATGTGGGATCTTGGGGCGTCACAATCTACCACCCTTATAGGCTTGTCGTCCCCGAAAGCCCACACAATCACCAGGACCCACCGGGCACCGGGATTCTAGAGGTGGCTCCCACCGCACTTCCATGGTGTAGCACTTAGCTCCCGCTACACGCCCGGTTAAAGCTCTGATACCAACTGTAGAGACCCGGCCCAACCTGCGAGGTATTGTCCGCTTTGGCCCAAAGGCTCACGAATTTGCCCTTCCTAAAAGGCGCCTCGCAAATTTGGGTTGGATCTCTATTATATAAACCACAATAGATCCTCACATCCTCGTGATGTGGGATCTTGGGGCGTCACAGAAAATATACAACTATGTCTTATTACAAGTCATTCCTTTTCTCAAGATTTGAAGCAAAGGAGGTGTTGAGGTATGTGTGGGCTGGTTTTGCACCCCCCGAGGTGGAAACCTTTGTGTGGCAGGTTTTGAATAAGAAGATAGCTGTAAAGTTCGAATTATACAAGCGTGGTCTAATCTCAAGTGAGTCCTCTCTTTGTGCTTTTAGTTCTAAAGATATCGAAACAATTGAGCATTTGCTGTTTTGTTTCCCTTGCTCTTGGAATGTGTGAGTTGCTTGGTGTAGGTTGTGGAATGTTGAATGGGTTGCCCCTAAAGACCCACTTCAATTTTTCCTATCTTCGCAATTTGTTTTTGCTGATCTTGGTAAACAGAATGTGTGGAGGATGGCTTTTTTTGTTATCATTTGGTCCATCTGGCTTTATCGAAATGTTGTTGTTTTTGAAAGGAAAGCTTTCGACTTTCATCAAATCTTTGACACTATAAGAGTGAGGTTTATGTTGTTGTCTGAAATTGCCTGGCCAGAGGTTGTTTGTTCTTTTATTGATGTGTACAGGTTCCCTAATGCCTTCAAATTGGGTATTAAAAACAAACAGCAGAGATGTGTCTCATGAGTAAACCTCAGTCGGGGTTTCTAAAGTTTAATGTGGATGGCGCTGCTAGGGGTAAACCAGGTGCAGCAGGGATTGGGGTTGTTTTACGAGAATGGTTTGATTCTGATGGAATTCTCCAAGTCAATTGGTGTAGCGGAGTCAAAGCGGAGGTTTGTGCAATAAGAGAAGCTTTATTTCTTTTTAGTGCATCGAGGTGGATTAGTTCAAATGGTTTGGTTGTCGAAAGTGATTCCAAGAATGCTATCTTTTAGGTGTAAAGGCCAGACGATGTTCCTTAGAAATTGAGGAAGTGGTTGGCTCACATTGTCCAGCTGAGAAAGAATGTATCTAAGTTTAGAATTAGCCATATCTATAGACAAGCTAATAATGAAGCCGATGCTCTTGCAAAGGGGGGGATTGATCGCGAGTCACCACTCATCAAGTACTACAATTAAGCTTGTTGTGGAGATTTTCTTACTTCTGCTTTGCTGTTGTATAGTGCTTTGGTCTTTTGATATGCTGCTGTTGTACTTTGTTCTCTTTGCACTTTCGTGCAATTATCTTAATGATATCCTATTGATTTGCCTTTTAAAAAAATGTAACAAACTAACCAAGCTCACATAATGGGAACAAAACTCACATAAATTAGAACAAAACCCTTATGAAGTTTACATGTAGGTACTTAAACCCAAGATCTCATGGTCCTATTAGTTTAATTAACAATTAGAGTATGTTAAAAAGTTAGAACAAACTAAATGTAACAAACTAAGCAAGCTCACATAATGGCAACAAAACTCACATAAATTAGAACAAAACCCATATGCAGTTTACATGTAATAGGACTTAAACCCAAGATCTCATGGTCCTATTAGTTTAACTAACAATTAGAGTATGTTAAAAAGTTAGAACAAACTAAATGTAACAAACTAAGCAAGCTCACATAATGGCAACAAAACTCACATAAATTATAACAAAAGCCATATGCAGTTTACATGTAATAGGACTTAAATCCAAGATCTCATGGTCCTATCAGTTTAACTAACAATTAGAGCATGTTAAAAAATTAGTTAAATGATCAATCTTTCACAAATTTAAATTTGAAAATAATCTTATCTATTCTCTCTCCTTATTAAATATAGTTAAGGTATAGTTAAGGTTTTTTTTTTGTTTTTGCTAGAAGAACTTTGTAAGTTTTATTAACATTGTTTAGATTATTAAATAAGATAAATAATTTCGGACGATAATTTAGAGAAAAAATTATATATACTAGGGGAGAGCATCAAGATGGGTTTCGGTCGGTTCAGATAGAGTTAGCATTAGTCAACCTAAGTTAAAGTTAATCTGTTAGTTATAATCATGATTAGATTAAGTCAATTAATTCTGTTATCAAATTGTAAGATTCTCTTATATATATACATTTACTCATATAGAAAATCATCTTTCTGCTTTTTTTATTGTAATTCTATCATGGTATCAGCCATTAACAAGATTCTTTCTATTTTCTTTTCCGCATTTTCTTTCTATTTTCTGGATTAAGTCCAACTTTTCTTACAACCAAACATAATTCTTTGAGTTTCTTTCATCGTTTTTCTTTAGTCTTCTCTTCTGATGGCGTGGGTTTTTGGTACAACAAGACCAGAAGATCAACCTTTTAGTCCTTATTTTCTACATGCTAATGAGAATCCTAATTTGATTCTCGTCACATCTATTCTTACTGGGCCGAATTATCATCAGTGGAATAGAGCCATGAAAATGGCTTTACTAAGTAAGAACAAAATTAAGTTTGTTGATGGGTCAATCGCCACTCCAGATAGATCTGATGCGTTGTTTGCTACGTGGGAAAGGTGTAACATCATGGTTATAATCTGGATAATGCATTCGGTGTCTCCTCAAATTGCCCAATCTATTATGTGGCTTGACAGTGCTCTTGAAGTCTGGAAAGATTTGCAATCAAGATTTGCTCAGAGCAATTCCTTTAGAATTTGCGATTTACAAGTGGAAATTTACTCAATGCATCAAGGTTCTCTTTCAATTCAAGAGTATTTCACCAAGCTCAAGATTCTTTGGGAAGAGCTCTTTATTCTTCGACCCGTTCCTGCTTGTTCTTGCACACCGCAGTGTTCTTGTGGTCTTCATAAGAGGGTCTGTGATTTTCAAGAAAATGATCAAGCCTTAGGGCATGTTTGGTTCATGGAATAGAGGGGGAATAGAATGTCGATTCTGGGTAGGTGAGATATGCAATGGTTTGGTTGCAAAAAATGGGGAGGAAAAACTTTTCCTTGGCATATTTATTCCCTCTGCTCCCGGAAAAACTAAAGAGGCCTCTCCCAATCTTTAGCCATTCCGTGCGGGTGGTAATAAAAATTAATGACATTTGGACAAAATTCTCCTCCAACAAATTAGTTAATTACACGATATATATACTATTTAACTTCCCATTTTCTTATTTCTTCCTTGTCTGAAACCACCTCCCTTGTTGGGTTTGTCCATCTCGAGTGCGCCATTGAAGAACATCCTTCCTATTTAAGAGCCCTCGAAGATATTTGTAGGTTTCCTTCTCTACTTGTATACCCGAAAAGCTTCGTCTTGCTCCTCTCCCATGAAAATCCTTCAAGATCCCCTGAAATTCATATTTATCCGAACCCTAGATCTTGACTTCCCTTTCTGCGATTTCGGCAATCTACCGGTCAGGTCATCCCCAATCCAAGTTATGTTATTCTCTTCCCTCTCCTCTTTTAGAAACCCTCCTTCAGCTTGATGAACTGAAGCTTCCAAATTTTTTTTAAAAAAATCCCAATTCTCACTCCCAATAACACACTAGTGTTTTCTTCTGTTTCTCTTCCGGAAATTTTCAAGAAAGAAGAGGTAATTTTTTTTCTGATTTAATTTCCTTTCAATTTGAATTTCTATTTTTCTGCTAGTTTGTTTGTTGAGTGTTTAAAGGCTTTGTCGTTCTGTATTTTGGTCTTATTTTATGAAATGTTTTTGGATTCTTAGTTGACAGTTTGGAAAGTTTTCTGTTTATCGAAGTTATTTGAATTTTATAACGATATTCAACAGAGGAAAAAGCTTGATTCAACTGTTATAGCCTTTTACCTTGTTATTAAAGTTTAGATTTTCCTTCATAACTGCTATCTAGTCATTATTGTTAGTCTTAGCCTATATAATTAATCTGGACCTAAATACTCTAGCAGCAGATCATTGTTTGAATCATGGTTCGGCAAGGGCGTTGTTTATTAATTTGAGATAGAAAATTGTCCAATATAAATTTGAGATAAAAAGTTTATTAATTTATTTGTCAAATTAAGTCTTGTTGAGAAGAAGAGGAAAAGAGTGGTAAAAAGGAATTTTGAATTGATGTGCTAATGAAAGTGGGGAGGGAGATAGTAGATTTTCATGGAAAGATGATTTTGTTTGAGAATTATAATGCCCTTAACTATACAGGTACTAATATGTTGTCCATGGAGAGATGATTCTGTCCTATTATTGTTGAAGTCCTGTCAGCCCACCCAAGAAGTCTTCATCGAGGCACAATGGTGATGTTGTCTCAGTTGAGTCTCAACCTAATCTGTATGTTGTTCATTGATTTGTTGTTTTCATGTACTAGCAGCAAGTTTTGGGGGTTCTAACATTGATCCAACTGCTTGGGAAGACAAAAAGTGTAAAGGCAAGTCAAGGGAAAGTCAAGGTTCCCTGCTCAGGTAAAGTTTGGATTTGCAGTTTGGAGAATTTGCAACTGGCTACGGGTAGTTAAAAGATGTGATGTCAAAGTGATGGTTTTAGAGAACAAAGAGAGCAATCCTTATGGAGTTGTGATTTTGACAAACCTTCAGGCCTTTTACATAGGTTTTGTTAAGTTTCATTTTGGAGTAAGTAAAGCAGTTTCTATATATGAAGGCCAAAAATGCAGATAAAGTTATGTACGTACATTCTGATTTTGATGTTAATGGAATTATGGAACCTTTCCTTTTTAAACTTCAAAGCTATTGGAATTGCTTATGACATTGATATGAATTTATGAGGAAAATGCAGCAACTTAATTTTTGTGCATGCTTCAAAGCTATTGATACGAATCTAGTTGTATTAGATTCAAATCCACCTTTGAGACCTGCCAAAGATCAACTTGACAACTTCAACTCCTATATTTGTATGTAGATCGATAAACCTAACCTAGCCTTCTCTTCGTTCGTCGCCTTGAGATGGATAATTAGACCTGCAATTATCAACCTAAGAACACAAGATTCACAAACAATCAAGCAATCACAACCTAATTGTTTGCTAGGACTCTACAAGATTGAAGAACCCTAAGTATGCTCAAACTAGAACAATAAAGCTAAGATAATCAATTGGGTGAATAAACCTCAAATCTTTATTGAAAACTTAACTTAACATATGTTTACAAGAGGTATTTGAACCCTTATATAGTGATAGGGTCAACCAAAAACCTAAAATAAAAACCCTATTTTCGTCCAAACATAAGGGCTAGGGAAAAACTAGTTCAAGCCCAATTAGGAAAAGGAAATAAAGACAGAATTAAACAAGGATGGACTTAGTGAAACAAGACCCAACCAAAATAACATCCAAACTTAAAAATAAGCTAATCTAAGATAGAATTAAGCCCACAATGGCCGAATTACTCAATCAAGCCCATTCATCCATCGATTGCAAGCAAAGTGATGAGCTTAGAATCGATGGGAATATTCTTGCCCAATTCTTCATCAAAGCTCTTCAATTGAACTTCAAAGGTCTTCAAGATGAGTTCGAACAAGGCCCATCAGTGCATTCTTGAATCTCTTAGCTCTTGCTATTGTCATCGGACCAATAGGTATCTTCAATGGATCAAATGACATCTTTTTGGTGCTTGGAACATGTTGTGCGATATCACCATCACCTTCATGCTTGTCCATGCTTCTTTGCAGCCCATGCACATCCTGTCCATGATCTCCATTGTGTTCTTCAAGTCCATGATAAGCTCTTGGCGTATCAGCTATTGGAATTGGCAATCTCATGAATCCAAATAAAAGTTAATTCCTTTTCATTTCTGCATGCTTAATTTGTTGGAGAGTTGAAATTGGTTACATTTAAAAGATGAAATTAAAATGAAAGTAAGGAAATTAAATTGAATAAAATTGCTTTCTTTCTTTCTAAAGTAATGGCAGATGTAGAAATGGAAGCACTAGCTGTTAAAAAGAGGTTGAACCTTGCCAGTTTCATTGCTGAGCATGGCTGCTTCATTGTTGCTGCTCCCAAATTTCATTATTAATAAAAAATATTTATTATCAAAAGGGTGATGTCATTGAAAATGTTTCCATCATATAGAAAATAATGAGTAATGATGGGAAATTAAATATAAATACCATAATTATTAGTTGTCTAATTATAGGCATAAATTTTTATGATTATAAAATAAGGGTATATTGGTCTTTTTAATTGTTATTCCTTACCTATTAAAAATAACTTTTCCTCGAACCAAACAATTTCATCACATCACCCTCCATATTCCAAACCACCAACCAAACCAAATAATACATATTCTATTCTACTCCTCATCTATTCTATTCCCAAGGAATCATTTTTCCATTCCCCCTCCATTCCATTCCGCATACCAAACGTGCCCTTAGTGTTTTTGAAGGGGCTTAATGACAATTATTCTACTGTCAAAACACAAGTCTTGATGATGGATCCATTGCCTTCACTCAACAAGGTTTTCTCCCTTGTTATTCAGCAAAAAAAGGCAAGTTTCACTGACTTTGCCTTCTGCAAATACTTTCTTACTATTGTAGATGACTTTAGCAGATTCACTTGGGTGTTTTTCTCATGAAGAACAAGTCAAAGGCAAGATCTATAATGCATAGTTTAGTCAATTATGTTTATACACAATTTAATATTCTTATGAAGTGCATTAGGTATAACAATGTGGTTAGGAATTCAATGACATTGCATTCTATCAATCCAAGGGAATCATTCATCAAACTAGTTGTGTCAAAACCCCACAACAGAACAGTATTGTGGAATGCAAAGATCAATACATCTTGCAAGTAGCTCGTGCTCTCTGTTTCCAAGCTAATTTGTTAATAGCTTTTTGGGGCGCCGGGGGGGGGGGGGGGGGGGGGCATGTGTTCTGCATGCAGTGCACTTGATTAATAGAATACCTACACCAGCACTTAGTAATATTATAAGTTTTATGATATTAAGACTCACAATGTGTTTTACTCTAAAGATGTCATTTTCTATGAGAATGCACTTTTCCAGCAATTCTGACAATCTGCATGAAATATAAGCATATGAATGCAGAAAATGCAAATGCGGTTTTGCCTTCAATTATTAATATAGATTTCAATGATGATGTTTTTGGTGCATATACTTCACCAGCAAATGTTTTTCAATCATCTCAGAACATTCAACTTGAGTATCACAATCAGAAAATTGAAGTTTCATATGATGTTCATCAACCTCATGAAAATCATTCCCAACCTACTTCAAATCGTGATACAACACTACCACCACCTATTTCAGACAATTCTCAACTAAATCTAAGAAGAAGCATTAGAAAAAAGACAAAGCCAAGCTACTTGACAAATTTCAAGTGTGCTCTTGTCAGAAAAACTAGCCCACATTCACTGTCCAATGTTTTTTCTTATTCCCACCCCACAGCAAAACATCAGGCGTTTGCAGTCACTCTAGACAATGAGAAGGAACCAAGGACATATAAAGAGGCTGTACAAAATGAAAATTGGAAGATAGTTATGCTATGAATGCTGAGATCAAAGCATTGGAATAGAATAAAACTTGGGAATTGGTTACTTTACCAGAAGGAAAGGTTGTTATAGGTTGCAAGTGGGTTTTTAAGGTTAAAAGAAAGGCAGACAACTCTATAGAAAAGTACAACACATGGCTTGTTGCTAAGGGATATACGCAACAAGAAGGAGTTGATTATCTTGACACCTTTAGCCCTGTAGCTAAAATGACTACTGTTAAAGCTATTCTAAGTTTGGCAGCTATAAAAGGATGGCATTTACATCAATGTGATGTAAATAACCGCTTTTCTCCATGGAGACTTGGAAGAGGATGTGTACATGAAGCTTCCTAAAGGGTACAACACTGGTTCACGACAAGTTTGTAGGCTCACAAAATCTCTATATGGCCTCAAATAGGCAATTCGACAATGGTATAGCAAACTATCTTCTACATTAGTTTAATGTGGATTTGTTGAAGCACAAGCAGATCACACTTTGTTTGTTAAAGCTTCATCAGATGGTTTCTTAGCGCTTCTGATTTATGTTGATGTGATCATAATTAGTGATTCCATGTAAGAAGTTACTAAGATTAAAGCATATTTGGAATATGCTTTCACCATCAAGGATCTTGATGAGTTGAAATTCTTCTTAGGACTTGAGGTTGCAAGATCAAAACAACGTACAAATATATGCCAGAAAAAGTATACTCATCACTTACTCAAGGATACATGTTTCATGGATTGCAAACCTTCACCTACTCCAATTTTAGTAGAGACTCGTTTGACTAAAGCCTCGGGAACTCCACTTGAAGACAATACAGAATACATGAAACTTGTTGGTAAGCTGCGATAATTCACCACAACTCAACCTGACATTGCTTTTTCAATTCAGCAGCTCGCTCAATTCTTAGACTCACCTACAAATAATCACTTACAAGCTGCACATAGAGTACTTCGCTATCTAAATGGAACAATTGGGTAGGGTATTCTGTTTTCCTCACAAAGTTTTCACCAATTAAAGGCTTTTTCTGGTAGTGATTGGGCACTTGCTTGGGTACAAGGAAGTCCATTACAGGTTATTGTGTTTTTCTTAGTGATTCCCTTATTTCTTGGAAAGCCAAGAAGCAAAACACAGTAAGCAGAAGCCCAGCCGAAACAGAATACAGGGCACTTGCCTCTATAACTTGTGAAATCCAATGGCTTTACTATCTGTTTGCTTATTTGACGATCACACTGCCTTCTCCAACTCCACTCTTTTGTGATAATCAGTATGCCATTCATATTGCTCAAAATCCAATATTTCATGAAAGGACTAAACACATCGATATCGACTGCCATGTAGTTCGCACAAAACTGCAAAATGGTCTCATCAAACTTCTTCTTGTGTCATCAAAGCTTCAGCTAGCAGATTGTTTTACTAAGGGTCTGTCTGTTATCAAATTGTAAGCTTCTCTGAGGACTGAGCTTCTCTTGTATATATACGTTTACTTATTAATAGAAAATCATCTTTTCTGCTTTTTTTTATTGAAATTCTCTCAGGTTCGGTTAATAAATTTGCAAAACGGACCATGAGAATTGTGCAACCAATCGCCGGCCGACTGACCATTAATTGAAATCACATGTCAGCGACTAACTTCAGCTCAGTGGGTTATGGTCGGTTATCGGCTTTTTTGCCTATAATGTACTACTATAAAATTCTGCAAACATCAGTCAGGCGTTCGAACAACTTAAACATAAAGACTAAATCACCAATTCGAATATACCCATTAATCAAAGTAGTGTAAGTAACTACATTAGGAAATTGTCCCATATTCTTCATATCAAGAAACAATGAGCAATATTTCATATCAAGAACGTATAGCATCGAAGGTGTAATGCGAGGTTTTGGAATGGAATAAGCCAACAATGAGAACATTACATGTGCGCTCACCAGGGACTAAATGGGAAGACAAGGAGAGAAGGAATCGATGGTGAGCTTCAGCGAAGCTCTTGGAATCACAAAGGGCATGGATAATGTTGCTGAAGTTGAGAGAATCAGGTTGGTAGCTGTGGAGGCAAAGGGTGTCGAGGAGGTGGAGGGCCTCGTCGGCATTTCGGTGTTTGGAGCAAACGTCGTGGATTTTTTGAGTTTTTGCAAAGCTTCTAATGGAGTATCAGAAACAAAGAAGCTAAAATTGGTATAAATGTAAAATGACAAAGTCAAATTGGGAACAACTGCAAAGTTTGGCAGTAAGATTATTTCAATAAAAATCAAATTGGCCTCTAAATATTTCATATGATATATATATACTAAATCGGTCGGTTATGGTTCAAAACATTCAACCCTGATAACCGATCGATATAAGCCTTCCATCCAAATACCCATCGGAACCGACAAACCGTCTCACCTTAGCCAAAATCCATCGGTTCAAGTCGGTTACTTCAATCATAACCAACTTGTGCTCTCTGATAAATAATATAGATAATTTGAAACTAAGAGTCTGTTTGGAAGTTTCTATAGAAAGTAAAAGGTAGAAAGTTTTTCTATATAAAGTTTAAGACTAGAAAGTTTTTTCTTAAGAAAATACTTTTAGCATGTTTGTTTAACCTCTAAAGTCTAAATTAAATTCCTTAGAAAGTAAAGTTAAATTTATTAAAATACCCTTTGATAAATATTTTAAATTTAAAAACAATGTCCTTTTAAATAATTTTGTCTTAAATTACTTTCATGAGAAAAGTGAAAAAGTGCTTTAACACCAGGGAGGTGTTAAAGCACTTTCTCATTTTGGAGAGAAAGTATTTGGGTCAGTTAAACTTTCTTACCCTAAACTTTCTCTTAAAAAAATAACCAAACATGCTAAAGTTATTTCCTACCCTATACTTTCTATAGAAAGTGATTAAATTACATCAAAATAAGCGGTTCCTAAAGGAGTATATAAAATACTATATATTACTATTATCTCCATTCTAAAATATTTGCCACTGTAGAACTTCAAAAGAGCATTAATTATATTTATACTAATATTACCCCTATTTAAATATGGTGAGAGAATGTGTGCAGAATATCTAGGGCTGCAAATGAACATGATGTTCGATGAACGTCTCGTGAACAAGCTCGGTTAAACCTCAATTATGTTCGTTTATTTGGAAAATAAACGAGTCTGAACAAAATTTTAGTGTTCGTTTAATAAACGAACCGAGCTTGAACAATGGGTGTTCAGTTCGTTTATGTTCGCGAACATGTTCGATAAATGTTCATTTATTAGCTCATTTATTCTTCATTTAAATACTCATTTAAAATTCGTTTATGGTTCATTAAGATTAAAAAATATATTATTATATCCATTTAAAATCATTTATGTGTTTGTTTGTTTAGTTATGGTTTGTTTATTGTTTAGCTAAGTTGTTCAGAACAACTTTTATTTTATTGATAAATTAATATATGTTCGTGAACCTGTTCAATTAGTGTTCATGAACCCGTTTGTTCATTGTTCACGAACAAGAACATTTAACCGAGCCGAACATAAACGAACATGAACATTGCATGTTATAAACGAGCCGAGCTCGAACGAGCCTCATAAAATTTAAACGAACACGAACAGAGCTTGAACAAGGCAAAATATTCGCGAATATGACTGAGTTCGTGTTCAAGCTCGTTCGAGCTCGGCTCGTTTGCAGCCCTAAGAATATCAATTGAATGATGATAATATAGTAATTTAAGGTTATTTTCTTTAGATTTTACCAACCTGTAAATCTTTCTTAAAAATCCACTAGTAGTCAAGGTCTCAAAAATTCACCCGGAAGGTAGGGGTTCGAATCCTTACCCCATTTTCCCCTCTCATTTAATTGTATTGTTCCCAATATAATAAAAAAAAATAGAGGGTGTCGTTGTCTTAAGCCACCAAATTTGGGCTGAGTCTTAGAGGCCCAGTCGGTTGGAGTGAGGACATCCTCTGAGCCCTTTGGTCCCACTTTTGGACCCACCTATCCCTATTCCTCATTGCCATGGGGTCCAAAACCTATCATCTATATGTAGCAAAAAAAAACCTATCATCTATCTTCTCTATCTCATCTCTAATCACTAGTAATAATATATATAATCACCTTTATAACGTAATCAATTCTTCTTAAATAGTGTCAGAATATGCAAAAAAAAAAAAACTGTACTTTTATCAAAACAAAACAGTAATAAACTATAATACTCCTTTTTTTCATCTTACATGAAGGGGAAGGAGGAGGAATGGGGTTCGAACTTCTACTCATTTGGTGAATTCCCTAATCAACCACTAATCCCTATTATAATTTCTTTTCAAATGCCAAAAAAAAATTTACAAACGAGGTATGGATGAAATGTCTCGAACCAGAGGCCTAGTAAATTTCATCTAACTCTAACTATCACAATTAGAGTGGGAATTCAATGACTACTTTCTTATATATTTTCTTAGATTAATATTCCATGAACATTGTTAGTGGAGCTCTGAAACTCTTAAAAGTGTTATTAAAATGATAATATGATAACATGCATCAGGAATTTTTTTCTTAGACAAATCGATTAGTAAATTACATATTAATGAAAAATAATATTAACATTACAAACATTCTGAGAAAAAACTTCAAACCACAAAATCTCACAAACAGGGCAATCTATCTTAGCCGGTCTATGTGCTAATACATTAGCCTTTCCTATGAACATAAATTAGTGAATGACTTAGTTATACGACCATTCTAACTAGTATCTTGAATTGTGAATCAAAATCAATAAATCAGTAAAATATGTGGCCAATTAATTAGATGAAAGGAAATTTAAAGTTCAAATAATTAGACTATATGAAAAATTTGACTTTGTCTCAGGGATTGTTGAACCAAAAAATTAAATTTTAAAAAGTTGGATATTTATCATATGGTTCTTCCTAGCTAACAAATCCTATAGACATGGTCATTTAAATGGGTCCACATGGGGCCTCAATTAGATACTCAACAATCCAGCCTCTCCATCAAAAAAAAAAACTAATTCATTTGCTAAAGAAGTAAAAAATTGACGCTTGTGAATATAAAAACAAAAAACTAGACATAAGATATTAGGAAGAGGATCTTGCTCTAATTCTATTGATTACTAATAATCACAATAATCCACATTGGATCATGTTCCCCCAATTTAAACTTATAATAAAGAAAAATAAGCACATGAGTTGATGATGTATGTGCAAAGTTTAAGATTGTAAATTAATTATATATGTAGTGTTTATATCATATAAAACAACAAAAAAAGAAAAAAAGAAGAAGAAAGAAACAAGGACTTAGATAAATTAATCAACTAAACTTGATTAAGATTAAAAATGTTATATAATGAGAATTGAGAATGTTCGATTTTTTAATTTTTAATATAAGATTTGGGGATTGTGAAGGTGGTCCCGAAATTGTGGAAGCGTCTGTCCAATGAGGTGTTCGATCGGGCGCTTTTGGAATTCAATTAAATTTGGGCCCAAAAACTTCATATTGTTTGTTTGTTTGTTTCCATTAAAAAAAAATTGCACTGTTTGC
>AWWV01014148.1:0-70272 GCA_001974805.1 Corchorus capsularis | reverse complement strand
CATGAATGTACTAAGTTTGGTCGTGCACAGATTAATTAAACGAGTTGAGCTCTTTTTTTTTTTAATCTATATATACGTATGGTGGCCTTGCAAAATTGCATATATGTTTGAACACACGCAAACATATATAAATACGTTGTTACTTTTATTTTCAAATCCCGTATTAAAGAATAAACTTTTCTGATAAGATAGTGAACTTGGTATTTTTGAAAGAGTATTATGTTTGTGTGTGCATGCGCGTGTATACACGTGTGATGTTAACACATACGGCTAATTACGGAAGCTTTACGAGAAAGGAGAGGAAAGGAAAGAGGTGAATCATACAAAATATTTGAACCAAAAAAAAAAAGGAATCATACAAAATATGGATATGCAGGATCGATCGATAGGGTTTTAGGTGAGGTGATGCACACACATCAGCCTTGTCCAACAAGAATGTATAGAAATAGGTCCACCATGCGCACCAGCTGCCATATGACAACAAAATGCAAAGTGACGTTTCGTTATATATATTTTTCTCTTTGTTCATTCAAAGCCGTCTGTCGATGGGAATGGAAGATGGAAACTCCAGGATCTCTCGTGGTCACATCTGCCTTGATTTTGTAATTTACATACAAATACATCACAACAACTCCTTTCCAACAAGATTTTGGTCATGTCTTTTTCCATCTCTCTGTCTTGTTTATCACTCTATATCAATTTACTTCTTCAAGTTCCTAATCTACCCTTACTTCCGGCTCTCCTCTTTATCTACCAATTACATGTTGGATGACTCTGTGCCATTTTAAAACTCGAATAATTAAATTTTCCAATGACATTACTTGTCAGGGATTCACATGTGAGGGAAACATCTAATATCATAAAAAAAATGAATTGTTAGAGTGACATATATACATGAAAGATCCAAGAAACCAATAAATATAGGTTTTTGGGTTCAGGTCGGTATCTAACATGTATATGGACTATTCGGTAGGCCTTGTTCAAACATACAGGGATCGGGTTCCTCATTCAACATTACTATGCCATCTGAACTAAACTCAAATCACTCATTCTAAATTTATTTGGTAAATTGTATAAAAATTTTATGTGAGCATTAACATGGTCATTATGGGTTGTCTAATAATTATTTGGTAAATTGTATAAAAATTTTATGTGAGCATTAACATGGTCATTATGGGCTGTCTAATTCTTCTATTAGGTCCCATTAAGACTTAAGGTTGTCCATCTAGTACACCCAAGTTGTTAGCTCAACTGGTAGGTGTACCGTGTCTAGACCGTGAGGTCCTGGGTTCAAGTCTCACGGAATATGAGTTTAGTTTGTAATTTGTTTATTTGTGTATTTGGTAGGTAGATGGTTTATTTATGGTAGTTTCTTAGTCTGAGTTGATTTCTCATTTAAATGTTTGAGCATATAGAGATTTATTCAATTGTTAATTGGTTTGTGCGATTGTAATGAAATTTCACATGTACTCACTAAAAAAAAAAAAAGAAGGTTATCCATCTAGTTTTGGATGGGGACCAAGAAAGGGACTGAAGAGAAGATTCTTAATTTATTAGCTAGCTATGTAGGTACCCTCTCCCTAGGCATTCTTTTGGCATATATATAATTAGCGCTACTAGTATTTTGTCACGTATTTCACACGTGGGATAAAAGTTTGGTAGAAACTGATTTTAAATTATATTTTAAGTTATATGTTGTATGATATAATGTTTTTGTTAATCTTGAAATGATTAAATTTGCTCAAATTCCTAAAAATTATTGGGAATAAACTCATCAATTTTTCGTTATAAGAAATTTGTTATTGAAAAGTTATATATTATCAAAAATCATATGTGAAACAACAAATCCAGTAAATTTTCATTAGTTAACAATTTCATCAACAATGGATGCTATCAAGTATCAAATTTATAATATACTATTACCAGAAAAGCTATGCAGTTATGAAAAATACTTTACATCAACAAATCCAATAACATCTAATGATAAATAATTGTGGTAACAATTTAATCAATAAATGAGATTATCAAATTTACAATACTTTAGTTACTGAAAAAGTTATATCGGTTATTAAAAAAGTTATATATGCATCAACAAATTTAAAACCATTCATATCATTTGCCAAATTATTCCGAAAAACGACATTTGAGAGTTGGTTTCACAAAAAACAAAAAAGAGGCATTTGAAATGAGCGTTTTCTCAAGAACAATATTTTGTGTGAAAACACAGAAAATCGTGAAATTGATGTTTTTGTCTTTTTAAAAAAACTTTATTTGGTAAGTCTAGTTTCCAATAAGTTCTACTCAGTTCGAGACACGACATTTGAGAGTTGTATTTGTTCGCAAAACCATGAAGTTGAGGTTTTAGGTTTTAAAAAAAAATCTTTGTTTTGGCGAGACAATTTTCCAATAAGCTCTACTGACCGAAATACATGATATTAGAGCGTTGGTTTCAAAAAAAAAGAAAATCATTTTGATCATTTTCAAATAAATAATGTTTCGTGCAAAAATGCACAAAATTGTGAAGTTGAGGTTTTAGACTTTGAAGAAAAGTTTGTTTGGCAAGTCACTTTCCAATGAGCTCTACTAATCAACTCCCAAACATGACATATGAGCATTGGTTACACAAATAATGCATTCAGAATTAACATTTTCTTAAAAACAACATTCTGCGCACAAACACGCAAGATCTTGAAGTTCAAGTTTTAAGTTTTGGAGAATTTTTTTTTTTGGCAAACCCACTTTCCAATTAGCTTACTCACATTAAAACACAACATTTGAGCGTCGGTTTCACAAATAATGTTTTTGGAATGAATGTTTTCCTGAGAACAACGTTTGGCGCTCAAATGTGGTAAATCGGGAAGTTGAGGTTTTAGGCTTCTTAGAAAGCTCTATTTGGCGAGTCCAATTTACAGTAAACTCTATTTAAATGTAATGAATGAAACCTAATTTGTACTAATTTTTCAATATATTTTTATGTCATTTTAGTAGCTGTTTTCATGCTCCAATGTAGAAATATTGATAACCACATTTTAAAAATTTGATAACCTAATTATGAGATTTCGATAACCTCCCTATGAAAATTTGATAACCATACTGTGAAATTTATGTAAAAACACTATGAAATTTCGATAACCTCAGTGTGAAATTTTGATAACTGCCTATAAAATTTTAATAACCACACTAAATAAAATTGGTAACCGCCTTATGAAAATTTGGACAACCTCATAAAATTTTGATAACCACACCATGAAATTTCGATAACTTCCCTATGAGAATAAAACTGTGATATCATCTCTATATATTTTCGAGAACCTCTCCATAAAATTTTCATAACCTCCTTAGGAAATTTTGATAAGCACAAATTTTGGTAACCTCCCTCCCTATGTAATTTTGTAAACTTTCATATGAAATATTTAACATCCCTAAGAAATTGTGCTAACCTTTTTATGAAATTTTGGTAACCTCTGTATGAAATTTTGATAACTACCCTATGAAGTCTTGATAACCTCTATATGAAAGTTTGGTAACCACACTATGAAGTTTTGATAATCTTTCTATGTAATTTTGGTTTGATTGTCAGATTGATTTCTATGTTGTCTCAATTGTATTATTACATCTTCCTCATTGCTTATTAGGGAAAATATGCGCATTAGATCATCTTTTGGCGAACTTTCCTACTTTGTTTCCTTCTACTTCATACTTTCCCAACCCGACTTGCTGCTTTGATCATCTTCAAAGTTCTGTTGGATAATTCTATCTTTGATATGCTTTCAAGGTTCGGGCAATTGTAAAAGGCTATGTTTTCTAATTTTGGTTCTTATACCCTTTAAAAAAAAATTCAATATAGTACTCTCATACTTTTAAGGTTTCTTAATAATTTAATTTTAAAACATTAATTATACTTTAAAAAGGACTATGCTTTCAAGTTTCAGGCAATTGTAAAAGGTTATGCTTTCTAATTTTGGTTCTTATACCCCTTAAAAAAACCTCAATATAGTACTCACACACACACACACACACACACACACACACACACACACACACACATATATATTTTTGAGTGGAGCAAAAACGAACTTAAAGTTTAAATTTTGAGACATCGTTTAGTTTCCATTATCAAATCTTTAAAAGTAGTTAAGTGTCAAAATTTAAACCTCAAGGATCAAAATTTACCAAAAAAGTTATGCATGCAATATTGCATATTTCTTATTAATAGTATTATTATTCATATTTGAAAAATATAATAATATAACTTTATTTATAGTTACAGTAAGGAAGATTGCCTTCCACCCATCTCAAATTATTTTCAAACTTTGATTGGGTCTTTTATTTCTCCTCTATCACAATTAAACTCCAAACATGTTTTTGGTAAATTTACCATTTTTCTAAAGGTGCGACAAATTAATATTATTTATTGATCTTAGAGATATTAACGTGTGTGACTATTTCATAATGCGGAAGTGAGTCTTTTCTTAAAATTATGCGCATATTATATTTGATTACAAAGAAATCAATGAAAAGTAATTATGGCAATAAAATTTTCAATTTTTACTCATAATTTCTTTATTAGGCTATCAGCTACGCATTTTTTTTTTTTTTACGAAAGCTGTGTATTATTAATTAGTAACTCAACTTTGACCTTGAATGTGATTTTTAAAGCTATATCAAAAAGAAGAATAAAGTCCTAAAAAATTTAAAGATTATATAATGCACTGCTAGTGACTCTATAGTACATTGTAATTTAACCACAATAGGACACCTCGTTAAATAATAAAATTAAAAACTTTTAGACCCTCTAGAACATATTTTCTGAATCTGTTTTCAAAGCTTTCCACATTTTACAGCTGCACTTGTCCGCCATTGTCAAAGGAATATTCCAAAAAAAAAACCCTTGAGAAATCTTTAAATTAATCAAGAATCTACCCATATTTCCATAAAAAAAGAATGGAATTAGAGAAATTAATCCTAAAAGCACTTGATTAGTAACTTAACTTTGAAGCTAACTCAACTTGATTAGTACCATTAATTAGTAATTCAATTTTGACCATGAATGTGATTTTTAAACCTATATCAAAAAGAAGAATAAAGTCCTAAAAAAAATTAAATATTATATAATACACCGCCAGTACTGACTCTATAGTACACTGTAAGTTAACCACCATGGACACCTCGTTAAATAATAAAATTAAAATCTTTTAGACCCTCTAGAACATATTTTCTGTTTCTGTTTTCAAAACTTTCCATATTTTGTAGCTGCACTTGTCCGCCATTTTCAAAGGAATATCCAAAAAAAAACCTAGAGAAATCTTTAAATTAATCAAGAAACTACCCATATTTCCATCAAAAAAATGGAATTAGAGAAATTAATCCTAAAAGCACTTGATCGCAAGAAAATATCATCTTTTCAATTTCTATGTTGAAGCTGGTTAATCTTTATTTCATGCCAAAAGGGAAAAAAAACTGGATTAGAGGCCGAGGAGATATCGATGAATGATGATATTATTCATTGTTTGGCATAGCCACATAGCAATTTTGTTTTAATTGTGAAAGGTTTGAATAAAATTTTTAAGAAAATAGAGTTTTGTGGGAGATAATGGAGATGTAGAGGGAGAAGCGGATTGCAGAAAAAAAAATGATTTTGATAAATTTTCAACATAATTACTGTTAAATAAAATATACAATATTTATTTATAAGAACTTGTAAATTTTGAATTTTATCTCTTAATGAAGTGGCATATTGTTTTAGATTGACGGTGTATGGAAACAATACGGGTCGGTGCATCAAATATTAAGCTATAAATTAAAACTTTTATAGAGTAAACATTTGATGCACTGTGAATGCATCAAATTCGATACACTATCAGTGAAGGAGGTCTTGCCACCTCATTAATATGCAAACTTAGAAGTTTATAAGCCCTTAAAATTAAATACACATGCTTCCCAATTATATTTAATTTAATTTAATATAAAATAAAATAAAGTAAATTGTTTTGTTTTTTTCGTTACTATTGTGTTTTTTATTTGACTAGTGCTCACCTTCACATGCATTGCACGTGACCCAATATGTTTAAATAAAATGAAAATTAAAATCTTAAGCATACTATTAATTTTACGTGCAACCAATATGTTTAAATTAAATGAAAATTAAAATCTTAAGCATAGTATTAATTTTGTCGTAAAGAATCCTATTATTAGAGCTGACAAAATTTGACCTGAGCACGGGTACCCGATCTGGCCGCTTGAAACCAAACCTGATACAACCTTATTTGAGAAAAAAATCCGTCCAATCCTAAACCGAAATGACCCGAATCTTCAATCATCTGAACCTAAAATGACCAAAATCCAAAATTACCCGAGCACGATCAAACCCAAGAAATTAACCCGAAATTACCCGAACTGGAATTAATTATATTCATATGACTCGAATTCAAAAAGACCCGAACCCGAAAATCTAAAACTCAAACCTGAAATTATCCGAACCATATAACCCGATATCGAAAAGACTTGAACAAGAATGGACCCAAACCCAAATGACTCGACATTTTAGCGATCCGAACCTAACCCAATCTGAAACCGAAAATTAACCGAACACGTATGACTAAAAATTTCCTTAACCTGAAACTTACCAAACCAAAATTCAACCTGACCTGCCCATTTGTATATACATTGGAATTCAAGAAATAGTTTAAGTAATGGCATTCAAGAAATATTTTCGGAAAGTAAGGGTATAATGGACAATTCAAAAGTTTTACAAGAGATCGTACTTCTTAATATAGTATAGATATTTGAAATTAATTATAAGTAAAGTTGTCAAAACCTGATCCAAATTCAATAACCAGCCCAACCCGATCGAACCCAATTTGACCAAAAAAGTAAACGATCCAAACCCGTCATATCCAGTTCAGACCCGACAAACTCGTAACCCGAATGACCCGAGAAGTTAACCCGAATGATGCAAGAATATTATAAACTAAAATTATGTTTTATTCAGTAAAATCCACATTGTTATAATTTTAACCATTCTAAATTATCATTTATTTAATAAAATTCTTATTATTGTTATAATTTTACCTATTATGATTAAATTTGCTAAACTTCATTATATGAACAATAATTATATGAATAAATACTAAATCAGTTATATGAATAATTTATGATAAATTTATAATTAGTAATTTGTTTCTTAACATAATGAATAAATAATTATTATTATTTAGTAATTTCTTGACAATTTTTTATGCTAGGTTTTACTACCATACTAATAATCTCACTGATAAGGATTGTAATTTTATTTTCATTTTTATGGATACTTATATTATTAATTAATTTATAATTTAATTGATGTAATGAAAGAACATAAATTTAGACATTAAATAAGAAGTAATCACGTCAATGTTGATGAGGTTCCTAAAAAAAATGTTGAAGAGGTTGGTTGAGATTAAAATTGGTTAAGAGTTTGTCTTGAATAAAAGATTATATAATATATCAATTAATGAATATTATAAAAGAATTAAAATATTAATTGAACAATGACATTTTAGAAATATGTTTGACAATTAAGGGTATAATGGGCGATTCAAAAGTTTTACAGGAGGTCGTACTTTTTAATATAGTATAGATATAGATTAAGACCAAAACAATTAATTTGTAAATTGTCAAGAAAATTATAAAAATCGTTTCACCAGAATCCGATAATCTTGTCTTGATCTAAAATTCTAAATCTTAAAAATCAATTAGGAAACCCAAATATAAAGTAAAATAAATTTTAAAAATAACACTTATAAACTTTGAATTACAAACTTTTCAACACATATTTTTTTAAAATTAAAATTTACATATTTTTTATAAATAATTGGTCAAAATTTGGTGTTGATTGACTAAAAAATGACTTATAATATGGGACAGAGTGAGTATTTAATTTCTTATAAGGTTAATAAACTTTTAACTTTGCATATTAATGAGGTGGCAATTTCTTCATTCGCTAACAGTGTATAGGATTAATACACTGATAGTGCATCAAATATAAATCCAATTTTATAATCTAAAAATAATGGAAAATTATACCATACACTGTTAGTGGAGTTTAGCAGACTACACATGCGGGGTTTAAGGGTTGACATGTGTCCTTTAGGGAATAGTTTTGATTTTAAAAACAAAATTAATTCAGAAAATGTGTATGTGTCAACTCCCCAACCCGCTTGTGGAGTCAAAAATTTACACTATCAGTGTATCAAATAATCATTCAAAAATAATTATGAGAAGTAAATTATTAATTACAATTATAGCAAATTATTAATATCTTTCCACAATTTAAAAAAGTTAAATATATTGGATTTACACTATCTTTCTATAATTAATAAAAAAGTTGAATGACTAAAAAGAATACTAATTTAAAAATTATTATACTATAACATTAAGGGTATTTTAGTAATTGACTAATTAGGTATATATTATTGCTAAATCAAACTGCCTATAATATATACTAGCCACAGGAACCCGCGCTTCGCGAAGGGGTTGTGAAATAAGGGAAAAGTTAAATATGAACATATAGGTATTAGCTTGTAATGATAATTGATTTTTCATAGTTATCTTTATGATTGATTCATCTTATATCTTTAATTTGTATAGGCTATGAAAATCGGAAGTATAAAAAGGATATAAGTAAAATATTTAGTTTGTGTTTTTTTAAGTTTAGGTAGCTTCCATAAATGGTGATTATTTGTCGTAAGTTGGGAAACTAAGACCACACTTGACAAAAAATAGAACTTTAGCACATTCTTATATTACATGGGAAGTTTGGACAAAAGAAAAATATTACTGGACAAAAGATAATTTTTTTCTAGCTACAAATAAATAAAATGACCTTGATTAACATTAACATCAAAATTGATATGAATATAATCAATACCAACCAAATTTACTTAACCATAATTCAACGAAATCAATGATTAAATTCATTACTAAATTGAGTTTTTTGGACCGTCACTCATGTAATATAACATATGACATATATAATTTGATTAAATAATTGTAATTAACCGACACTTGAACAATCTCAATTGGACAAATGGACCCAAAATTATACAATATTAAATAGAATGGCAATCGAAATCACAAAATTTCGGAAGTATTTTTTAGAACCAAAACATTAAAATTGGCTTCTAAGTTCTTCATGAAAGTTGTAGATCATGAAATCACATTTCAATAGACACTTGAGTCACCTTAATCGAACAAATAGAACAAAAAATACTAAAATAAAAGTCGTAGCGTTAGATCATCAACAATCCATAATTGTAAAAGATTAAATAGCATAAAACATAAAAGTACGAAGATCATTTCATAAATAATCCAGCAAAAAAATATTTGTAAAATATTTGTTTATGGAGACCAAACATAAAACTCCCTCTTGAACCCTGCACGAAACTCATTGATTAAAATTCAGATTTCAGGCTTGACGAAAGTTGTAGATCACATAATAACCTTTTAACCGACACTTGAATAATCTCAATCGGACAAGTGGACCGAAAATTATACAATATTAGATAGACCGACAATCGAGACCACAAAACTTCAGAAGCATTTTTTAAAATCAAAACATTAAAATTGGTTTTTGAATACTCATGAAAGTTGTAGATCATTAAATTACCTTTTAATAGACACTTGAATCACCTTGATCAAACAAACAGAAAAAAAAATAAAATAATTAAAGTCGAAACGTTAAATCATCCAACCAAGAATTTGAGGGATTAAATAGCATAAAACATAAAAGTATAGGGATCATTTGCTAAATATTCCAGCAAAAAAAAAATAGTTTATTGAGAGTGGGATCCATAATAGTAACTTTTAATCAAAATTCCAAAAACGCCCTCAGCTATCAACCTAAATAGCGAAAAAGTCGAGCATGAAAATACCAAAAAACCCCTGAATTTTTTATTTCTAGATCTTTCGTCTCTGAATTTTTTTTTTTGTGTGGTCTTTATTCTCTCTTTTCCTGCATTCTTTGTTTCTTTCTTTTCTTCTCCTTCCTCCAGAAAATTTACAGCTTCTGCTCTCTCCTTCCTTTTCTCTCTCTTCTCCACTCCTCCGTCCTCCCCTGCCTCTGGACTTCTCTCTCTTTTTTTCCCTCCCTTCCTCCTTCTCCCTCTCTTCCCTTCTCTTAGCTTCTCTGACTTCTGCTTCTTCTTCTTCTTCTCTCTCTCTCACTATTGTCATCTTGGTTTTTATTGAAAAAATAACATATTACAAATTAATTCTTAAGCAAACAAAAATGGAGTTTTCTATACCCATTCATTTGGGGTTTTTTTTTCTTTTCATTATCAAGCATTGAAATTGGTTTGTCTGGGTTATCAATTTGAGAGTCCAATCTTTTCGCAGTGGATGAAGGATTTGGATATCTATTTTGAAATGATTACAGAAAGGGTACCAATGAAAGTGGCCTCATTATCAGTCTGCAGATGATGCTGCATATATCGATATATATATATATATATATATATATGATACTATATGATACCATTATTGTTAGTGCTTTTTTGTAATAATAAATTAAAGGGATCCAATCAAAGTGGTTGGCACAATCATAAGCATGTGTGAATCCCTTGAAATCTTCCCTGTTTTAAACTTGAGAATCATCTTAAAGGAAGGCCCTTGGTATTTTTTCAATCCCAAGAATGTTTCCTTACCATCCAATTTCTATTTGGTTTATTTTCTACTTGGGACTCATTTAATCCAAATAGTTATCGCGTACTTTTATGTTTTAATCCTGACTAAATTTGGAAGCAAGGCATCCAGATAGAAAATTTCATCATTAGAAGTTGGCCAGAGAAGCAGAAAGGATCTTCATAATCCGTTTATTCAAAGTAAGCATGTTCCAGTCATCACTTTCATCTCCTGTGATGATTTTGCTTCTGCTTCCACAAAGCATATAGAGGCTCCAATCACTGTTTCAATCTCCGGTCAGTTTTCTTTGGAGTCCCAAACTGGTTACTTTTCTACGAAATGACAAAGTCCACCGCTGCTTATTCACCTGTTTCAAACCACTTGTTATCTGATTATATGCCAAACTTTGTTGTTCATACACGTGGAATATTTACTCAGCACTTTGTTATTCACCCATCTGGAATATATACTAAGCACGGGCCAGAGATCTCCTCCAAAATCTATATCTAGATTTGGGCCCATATTAGTAGTCTGGTTCAGATTTCATATGTTTAGTATTGTATATTATAGTTTTAGTATTGTAGTAGTTTTAGTTTATGTTTACTTGTATACTTGTTATCTTTGTTTAATCACTGTTGTAACTCTTTTATATAATACAAATCCTTTCGTCTGATTGTAAAAAAAAAAAAAAAAAAAAAAAAGACTATGAGCATGTGCTCATCATTCCACATTCTATGGCCTAATATATAAGCATTTCATTTTTAGATCTCCCCCAAGCCCCCTATACTACATTTTATATATATTATATATATATATATGTATATATATAAATAGTCCCTCTATCCCTAATAATAAATCCCCTTCTAGAAGGTTTTTTTATGCCAATTTATAAGTCTCTTTAACAAAACCAATGCAAATTTATTAGTTACCAAGGGAGAGGAATCTCTCCACTACTAAAAAATAGTGGAGAGATCCACTGATTTTAAATCATAAATCTAACGGCCTATAAAATGCCAAGTCCTTCACTTTCTAATTCATTAACATTCAGCGTTTTGTGCTTTCACGCCGTTAACTTTCGTTATCCAGTTACCTTTACAACCTCTGCTCTCTTCTGTTCTCTTCTATTCTGCAATGGCTAGGTACTTTTTGTATGAACTATGAACACCAATTCGGAATTCCTACTCCTCCTTGCAATAGTTTCACTCAATTGGTTGCTTGTTTTACCCCTTCTCATTCCCAATCCCACCATAATCAAGCTTGGATACACCCTCATATCCAAAATGGAATACGTAATTTATTAAGTTTTATATCTATATCTTTCAATCTATGGGTCTTTACCTCCAAATTTGTCACTCACCAGATTTGGCCTTGAAAAGAAAAACGCAGCATTCTTGTTACAGGAGGTTTTTACTTTGCCTTCTTGGCTATTGTAAATTGCAGTTTAAACATAAATCAAGATTCCAATTTTTTCTCAGAAATCATCATATGTAGGAAATAACAAGTGAAATTGTCAACTCCTTTTTTCACCAGCATCTTCTCCACTTCATAACCCAAGATGGACTCCAATATGCCTAAACTCAAGAACCAGGAAAAATCAGCTTTTGAAGAAGAGAAAACGGTGGGAAGATGATAATATTTGACGGAACATTGTGTTTTTTTGTCAATTAATTGTGGGCGACGTGGCATTTTATAAACCGTTAGATGTGACTTTAAGATCAGTGGATCTCTCCACTATCTTTTAGTAGTGGAGAGAATTCTTTCTCTATTACCAAAACTAACCTTGCAAGTGGTAATATTAGTTAAGAGAGTGAATAGGAGGAGAGAATGTAAGTGGGAGAAAGAGAATAGGGGCAAAAATAGAATTAGAAGGTAAAATTACATAAAATTTTGAACCATAACTAATTTTCTTAAAGTTGATGATATAGTTAAAAGGAACTTATATTTAGGGACAGAGGGAGTACTAATTTAGGTGCAAAGAGAGTATCCCATTTAACAACTTTTAAGTTCTCAATTACTATTTGATATTAGTGATTTTTTTTTCTAATGAAAATGATATTGAAATGAGCTATACAATAGGAGGTAGTCCTCTTATTCCCCATAATCCCAGACCGCCCATCCCAGGATTCGAATTCAAGACCTCTTACAAAAAGTCACAAGTTTTAACCATTAAGGTGTCCCACGAGAACTTGATATTAGTAATGAATGGTGAATAATTATCCTATTAATTACCAAATCATATCAATATTCAACCTTCTCTCTTTGTAGACCAGCAGTCAATAGTTACTCTTTGATTTAATGTGTCTCCATCTCCATCACATGTGCATATTAAGAGACTGAAAAGGTCCTAATTAATGGCTTCCATCAACGCAACTTGATCTGCCATAGGATTTGACTTTAAGTTTTTCGGTGGAAAAGCTCATTTATTTCCTTCCCACAACTAAGTTTTAGTCTAAGGGGCGGCAAAAGGAGGAACATTTTCATTTTGTTTAGTTTATTGCTTTCAAACTTTTGAATGGGTGATGAAATGAATTTTGTTGACTGTTAACCACATTTTCATCAGTCACATATAATTCTGTTCAATTCAAATTAAAACTCTGACAAAAAAAAACATTTGTTATAACAAATAATATTAGAAATGTAATGCTATAATTTGTTTGAGTTTAGCACAAGTGAGTAAGGCCGTCAGGTGATATATATATGAGTAGAGATCTTAGATTTAAACTGTGATACTACTCTCTTTTCTACCAAATAAAAACGAAAATTGTGAGCAATAATATTTGAAGAAAACAAGCAACAATCCAAGCTACACCACAAAGAACAGGGGAAATTTGAATGCATGCACATGTAACAATCCATATATGGGATAATAGGATTTGAAGTGTAGAACTGTAGTTACCCATGCCAATATTAATAAGGCATAAATGTATAGAAATCAATCAATTGAGAGAAAAAATTGATGGGTTTACCACCAATGGGGTCAAATCACGTGGCAGTTAGTTTGGCCATTTTTCTATGTCTATATGAACCCAAAACCCCAACCAATTATGGCTATAGCTTTCCCTTTGCTAAACTCCAATTAGCACAGAGATGAGAAATATGTTCATGTACATGATGCCCAACCCAACCCAACCCACACATGCACACAGCACAATTGTATTGACAATTGACAAACATATAAATCAATCTCACAAGAAATCCCCCAATAATGTTTGCAAATCTATATGTTGTAAATGGGCTTAAGTATCATTTTGTCCCCTGAATTTATACTAGTTGGACGCTTTGTCCCCTGAACTTTAATCTTGGACAAATTGCCCCATAAACTATCAATTTCAGCATTTATTGTGTCCTCACTAATGGACCATTAGTCACGTGACCCCATGTGACGAACGACACCATAACGGGAGGCAAAACATCCAAAATTAAAGTTTAGAGGGTAAAATGTCCAAACCGTACAAATTCAAGGGACAAAAAGGGTATTAAGCTGTCTGATGTGACATGCCACATCATCACATGACCGTTAGTGAAGGGACAATGAAGGCTGAAAGTGATAGTTTAGGGGATAATCTATCCAAAATTAAAATTTAAGGTACAAAGTATTTAACTGATATATAAATTAAGGGGGCAAAATGAGACTTTTGCCTTCGTGAATCATATATATGTACTTGAGGAACAAGTTGATTCCTTCCATTTCAAGAAAAACATGACAGATGCCACCAGACAAGGCAACCCCTTCTGCATATATATGCTTCAATCTAAATAATCTATTATTCTGGCAGATTCTTTTTCTTTCATTTTCTTTTTTCTTGTGAAGCTCGAATTTATGAGGATGTAAAGTCATTGCGAGGAGGACAGCTGACAATCATGATGGAAGCTCAAATATATATGCAATGAAGATGAAATATCCTGAGAAACTTCAGTAGTAATAATTACTACAGGTTTATCGGTTCGTGCTGGTGCGTTGGGCATCTTAGATTTGTGGTCGGTATCAATTTTTTTTTAAGAGATTCATAAGTAAATTTTTTTTTTCAAAGAGGATTATAAGCAAATTGTTTTTATCAGAATGATTGCATTTTTATATTTTTGGGTTGTAGGAATATTACTTATGTTTTAGAATATATAACAATGAGAATATATATAAAGATACATATTTATGTCCTGGAAGAAAGAGAAAACGCTTTTAAGTGGCCAAACAGTCAATTACCAAAAAGGGCTGGGAGCAAAAGAAGTGCAGGAAACTGATTGAGTGGCTTCTTAGTAATTCGGTAAGTGAGAAAAGACAAAAAAAAAAAGACAAAATATTGGCTCATCATCAATCCTGATTAGGAGCCTTTAGTAATTTCATTAGCTAACTCAAATAAGGTTTAATATAGTATATATAGTTTAAAGCAGTAGGTATATATATAGGAGTAATATTAATAATTAGGAAAATACCAAACGACCCGAAAAATCATCCCGAAAAATAGTACCGAATGAGGTGTCATGCCAACTCAACAAAAGTTGACTTCCAACCCTAACTCTAACTTCAAACACCGTTACCTCTAACATCCATCCAACTTTTCCTTTCTCCTTAGAATAAGACTCAACAAAATTCCTTTTGCTGCATAGACGAGATTAAAGGGATCCCGTGAATCTCTTTGAAGAAAGAACACTCTAAATCGCAGATTCGTCGTTGACGATTAACAAGTTGCTTCCGGGAAAAACAAAGAGTTTGCCCAAAGACCCAAATATGCAGACATGGAGAGAGAGGGGGAGAGAGATATGCAGAACTTTCGACTTTCTTAATGAAAACCAAATCACAATTATTTTAGTCAATTGACAAACTAAAATACCAGAGACTTGCTGCCACAAGTAGATTTTACAGGATAGTGACACTAATACCTCCTTCCACACAGATCCAAAACCAAATACATCCAATTTAAAACCCACTTAGGGGCTAGTTCAAACAGTTTGGTTGAATACAATTTTTTGGCCTCAATTTGGGGCGTGAGGACATGGGCACTGCGCAGGGAGTCTGTAACCAGTAACATCTTCCACTTGAAGCCATTGCCATATCCCATTTTGCGAAAAATGCTTATGAATAAATTGGGTAAAGGACTGGAATTTAGAATAATTTCTCATGCCAAACAAATACGGTAGAAATAATTCAAACACCCATAACAAGATGCAAAGAAGTTGAACAAATAATTCAAGTAAAGAAATTAACCTTTACTTGCTCAAAATGCAAAGAAGCTGGCAGGTTAGGTGGCGGCACAAATAAATTTTCAAGGGAAAATTGTTTCAGTCTTTGAATAGCATTAGACTGTAGAACAAAAAGCCAAAAAGGAAGTTAACCCATTGCAGCTAACAGTGAGTGAAACCTAACGGTGGTAAAATGGATGTTAATAGACTGTGGGACCAGCCAGTGGGACCAGTTCTCAACCACGTCATTCGGGAAAATTTTCGGGTCATTATTTTGGGCTATACAGCAACACTCTAATAATTAAACCAATTGATTTCAGAGTCTCCATGATTGAGTTATTACGTAGTACAACGTACAACGTACAAAGGTGAATTTGAATACCATTCTTAATTAAGTTTATATTATATTAGGATAATCTAAAAAGGGTTTTTTTAGAATTCCATTCAATTGATAACACATCATTTATTTTGAATTAAACTCAAAAATGGAATCATAGTGAATATTAATTAATCTAAGCTATTATGATTAAACTTTTGAATTTAGCACCCGAGTTTTTAGTTCAATTGTTAGGTGCACAGTGCCTGGACTGGGTCCTGGGGTTCAATTCTCACTGAATGTTAGTTTTTTTTTTGGCAAAACACAAAATGTGAGTTTAGTTTGTGTATTTGGTAAGTAAGTAGTTTATTTATGGTAGTTTCTAGTTTGGGTTGAATTCTCATTTAGATGCTTGGACATATAGAGGCTTATTTGGATTTTAATGAGATTTCACTTGTATCCCTCTAAAAAAAATAATTCCGAATTTATATCCAAATGATCATACACCGATCCCCAGCTGTTAGAGTCTAGTTTAAGATTTTATTGCGAAAATATCGAGTTCGAATTCTGATAGATAATATTATTACAAATCCGCTATTACATGTATCAAAGAAAAAAAAAGATTTCTCAATTCATTTAGGAGTGTGTCGGTCGGTTTTAGTTCTTTTTTTTTTCAATTTGAAATTTTGAGATATTGGAAACCGATGATCGACCGAAACATAGATGAACCCAATGGCACCGACCGCCATCAGTTCCGATCGGTTACGGTCGGTGGTTGGTTGTACGTTAGTATACAAAATACCAAAAAAAAAAAGAGTGTAGAAATCAAAAACTTTATATCAACAGAAAACATCATTCCATGAAAACATCAATCCAACTACCACAAATGAGAGCAAAGTTAAGCATAAAAAGAAAAGTAGAAAACAAAATAATCGATAAATGAGAAAATAACAAATACCCAATTCAAAGAAAGCAAAGCAAAGCCAAGCCAAGAAAAGAAAAGGATTGCATAAACTCAATTAACACATAGAGGTAATTAATAGCCCAACTTGCTATTTGTTGAAGATAATTTCGAACAGAAGAAACAAACAAGCCAAAGAAGTAGAGTTGCAAAAAAGAAAGTCCATACCTTATCTCTGCTATGCTCGTTTTGCCGTTTGGGGAAATTGGGAATTTTGGATTCCATAAGCAACAAAAGAAAAATAAGTGAAGAAGTGAAGAGATTGAGTAGAGAAAAACATGAAAATGGAAGAGATGAATCAAATGATGATTTTTTTTTAAAGTTAGGTTTATAAATTGAAGAGAAAAGGGGGAGGAGTCGAGAGTTTTGAGAGGGTTTTTTTTCTAATATTTTTTTTTATGTTTTTAGATTTTTTTTTTTAGTAGAAGTAGTGATACTTGATTGATTAAATGTCAAGGTTACAAATGGTTGGAGGAAGATCTCCATACCAAGCATAATTAGCACTAATGCCATAGTCTAATTGGGCTAAATTATGAGCTAATACATTAGAAGTACGCTCAATGTGTAAGAAAGAACAAGAAGTAAACAAAGAACTGAGGTGGTGGATTTCATCAAGCAGACAACCAAATTCCCAATTTGACATGTTACCTTTGTTGATCTATTTAACAGCCACTAAACAATCTGTTTGAACTACCAATTGCTCAATATTGCACCTCAATGCCATTTGCAAACCATAATGAATCCCCAAATTTTCAACATGGAGAGCAGAACTTGTATATCTTAAATGTCGAATAGCAGAACAAACCACTTGTGTGAAGTAGAATTTCAAAGAACTACTCCAAGTCGTGACTGTCCTGTTGTTTGGCAGAAGGCAACATCTGAATTCAAATAGATAACATTTAGTGGTGGAGGAGACCAAATACTTGGTGGAGAGTTTGATTGCACATGGTGAGGAACAATAGAAATATCAGTCAAGGTTCTATTTGCTTTTTGAATCAGAGATAAAGGAAGGAGACATCTTAAATCAAACACTCATTTATTCCAATTATACCAAAGCAGTCAGAGAGTTATGAGGATAATGTCAAAAGAGCCTTGTTGTTGTGTCTTTGTGAAAAAACTAATCCAGAAATCTCCTTGGTGTTGCCAATCATCAATGAATTGAATTATTTTTTGGGCATCTTAATGACCAAACTTCACGAGCAAACGAGCAATCAAAAAAGATATAGAATGCAGAAGATTCAATTCCACCATAAACACTACAGATAATATTAATTTCCAAATCTCTCGATCACAAATTTGCTATATATATATATAAACCTGATTATTATTATTTATTAAGATGTATATATTTAATAATAAAAAAATTTATATAAAAAATATGCGATCGGTTTTTCGATCGGGTTTCACCCAAGAAACTAAAGCCTGACCACCGACCGCCTCTCCCCCCTCCCCCGTCTGTTTCCATTGACAAACTGAACGACACCTCGAAATTGAGCCAACGAGCGCCAGTTCCATCGGCTATGGTCGGTTTTGTTATTGGAAACTGACGAACGCTTACCCCTAATTCATTGCACATTGCAAGTGGATGAACATTGATGTCAAAAACTGGACTGGACTAGCCGGTTGAGCCGGTAGGACTGGGAAGTCAAAACGGTTCGATTACACATAAAATATCAGGAAATTTAAGAACCACCTTTTGACCGGTTGAACCGATGATTGAACCGAGAACAAGACTAGATTGAGTTGAAAAAATCATATTTAATCAATATTTTAATATAACTTTTTTAAAAAATAATTTGTATTAAAAAATAATATTTTTCTTTAATTATTTAATAATAAAAATAATCAGACAGTTGAATCGATTGAACCAATTAAATTATGAACCGATCTCCTTACCAGTTCACTATCCGGTTCGGTTTTTTTAACATTACAAATAATACTAATCACATGGTATGGACAGAAAACCTAAAAACTTTTGGCTGTTGATTGATTAAGTTAGCATCAAATTGAAATTAATGGTCATCAAGGCACCTAAACTTATAAATAGCTGATCAAAATGTTGTGATAATTATAGACCAAGCTAACCCATCAACAAACCACCTCGCATTTCCCCACCATTATTCAATTCGAAATCCAAATCCATCATATCATAGAAGAAACTCAATTTCGTGAATGTCAAGTCAGAATATATATCGTCCATATCACTTCTTCATAATACTCAACGAAACATTAATATATTATTATATATATTGTCATCTTCACTCGGATTTTCCCATTTCAGGATTTTTGCATATTCACTTCCATTTCCATACTTGTGTATATTCTTGGCTCTGTCATTAAAATCCAAGACATCTGACCCCTTAGAATTTCAAATAATCTATCAGCATAACAAACTAGAAAATATACAAAATAAGCAAACGCGCATGCACGCACACACATTGCTTACAATCACATAAATAAATTGTCCTCAGGGGACACCCTGAACCTAGTGGTTAAACCTTGAGACTTCTTATGCGGTTTCGAGTTTGAATTTTAGGAATGAACGGGGTGGAGTTATGGAAAAGGAAAGAATTACTTCCTATATTAGTAGAAAAAAACCACAAACAAATTTAAAGAACTTAATTTTGCTAATAATATAATACATCAGCAGGAAATATGAACTTGGTAATTAAGTTTGACAGGCCGAACTGGGTGCAGCTGCAGGTGGAATTTTATTAAGTGATTAGAATCAGAAAATGGGATGTGATTGGCACATAACAGGCAAAGTCTAGGTCCCATATGATATGCCGAAACAAATTGTCAATCCTTAGATGAGAAAGTGAGTACGGGCGCTGCCCTTGCTCATTTTAACAGCTGATGCTCACGAATGCCCTTTGAATGTTTCTCAGCTATAACATTATTGTGATTGTCTACGTATGCATATATATTAACAAGATTGAGTTCCTAAAAAATACAAAGTGGGGGTGGGGGCATGAAACCTAAGATATCAAATAGTGGAGAGTTATGATTTTATTTTTGAATTAAAACGATAATGTCGATGATTTTGTTGGCACAATTTTGTTCAAACATGGAAAGAAGTTGGAATTGATGTGTGTCAACTAATTAAATAGCTAAGCAGCATTTTAGATAATGAGAGAGAGAAAAAAAAAGTAGCTGCAATAGAGAATCAAGAAATCTAGTATGATCGAGGGGAATGGAGTGGATCTCTTATCTTCCACAAAAACTATCATTTAAGAAAAAAGAAAAAAAAAAGAAGGAAAAAAGAAACCTCAAAACTGACGTTCTGCAAGGATAATAATGATGGTGGATTGAAGATTTGAAGAATATTATTGTTGGCAAAGGAGAAGGCAAGTAAGTTATAAAAGCATATGCAAAAGCAAAGGGAAATAGAAGTGGGAGACAAGAAACCTTTTCTCCATATTATGCTGTAAATACAAAACTTGAATGATCTCTTGGATAATACAATTTCTATATATAAATTTATATATATTTATATATAAATACACTTTCTAAACTGCCAGTTTGCCTGATGCCAAAAAAAAAAAAAAAAAACTGCCAGTTTGCCACTAAAGAAACTTGCATTATGACTAGGAAACCGCTATAAAGTTCAGTATAAAGTCCACTAAAATTATACAGATCCCATGAAAATCTGCAAGATTATTAGCAATAAAACTTGACCAATATGACACGAGCAAATGCTGAGATAAGCTTCCGCAAAAGAAAGAGACATAAATTTCCCTACAATGGGCAAGGGGAGGCATTTCCTTGAATATATTAGTATATTAAAGAGACTTCTAAATGCATTTATTTAATCCAGGACAATATTGATCCACTACAAATTTTTTTGACTTCAATTTTTTCTTCCTAGCTGAGGGCAGAAACCCTGACCCAAGACTACTAGAGAAGTAGAGAGCACATATCCACTAAGCAAATGCATTATAGCCGATGCTGAGATAAGCTTCCACACAGATACCCCAGCACTTCCAAGGAGGGCAATTCCTTGAAAGTTGAAGGAACAGGCTTTATCAACTTGAGCTTTGACCATTAACAAGGCTTTGCTTAACTTGGACCATATGGTTTGGAATATGTAAGTCTAAGTGGAATGAATGTTCATACCATTCATACAGACCAAAGACATCAAGTAACACGTTTCGCCAGAACGGGACACATTTAACACAACTCTGAAAGCAAACACTAATTGAAGCACTCCAAAGCTTAACTGCTGGATGTCCTTTAGCTGGAGCTGCAGTAAGTTATTAAGCCGGCCCTTACATTTTGCTGGCATTAAGACTTCAAAGTTCCACTAGATGCATATATAAACAAGAGAAAATATTTGCCAGTTTTGCAAATTCTTTTCAATATCAATAGCATCCCCCTTGCATACACTTTTAACCCTGTCCATTTTTTGCCTACAAGCAACATAAGAGAAGCAACATGGGGACAGATGCACATCGATGAATCATTTTATTTTATGGCCCCAACCAAATAGCATAATAAGGAAATTGAATGAGAGAACAATATCAACATAGCAGCTACAGATAAGTGATTAGTCAAAGACATCTGATATTTCTAACACCAGCATGCATTTGTAGCTAACTTTTCAGCTCTTTTTTTTCAGTCATCAGGTAAGAAATTCTCAAAATTACATTATTTGTATCTTGCATTGTCAAAAACCCCTCAAAGAAAAAGACTAGGGATCTTTAATTAATTGCAAAGCCAGAACTTGGAAATACCTAATAAAAGTATAGCATCTCCAATTATTAAACTCTACTTGATCACACTGAAATAATGAAAAAGAAGAATAGCCAAAGGTAATAATGGTTCAATTAAGAATCCATCGAATCAATAGAATGACAAAGACATATATTAAGGAGTACACGCTGGAGAAAACAGAGGTTCTAAGGAAGTGCAGAAACATTTACTGTTTCCTTGATCAGCAGGATTAAGAGCCCGGCGAGGGATGCAGCATTAACATTGGCAAACAATGAAGGAATGTGCTACCAAAGAGATATCGAACACTTTCATGCACTTTTTTGGGTAATAAGCATTATAGATAAGCAGCTCGTGGATTAACATGTATTACATCTCAGATATGTCAAGATCCGTATATTTTCCTCCAAGATCAGACACGTTAAATATTTCCCATATTTGCAGCTCACAGAAAGAGCATGTTTTTTCTTCACAAAACTGGTCCTTCTTTAAGTGCTAAAACAGCAGCTACTTGAAAGACTTAGGAAATGCACTTCTTAGTCATGGAAACCTATCCATATAACATTAATTAGACATATTAAAATTACAAAACATTGTAAATTACTACACTACATTTAGACAATTCACGGGCAAACTTTGGCATTCTAGTCACTTACTTTCATCAGAATATGTTTCCGAACAGTAGAAGAAAGGGAAAGTAGAGACCATGCTTAGTCACCAACACACATACCATTTTAATCCACAATTCTAAATAATAGAATTTATCAAGTTCTTGTCAGTTCAGATTTAGTAATACAAATAAATGTGGTATGTTATTCAGTTGTTGATGTAAAGTTCATAAAGCAGTTAGCATCGAACCAAAAATCATTCCTAATCTTTGCAGGAATTGATGCCAAGTAACATTGACCAGTAAGATCTAGAGAATAGCACATATTATGATTTTTCATTGTAGTGAATTGTAACATCAGCAATGCAGAACCGCTCATTATGATACTTAAGAAAAAAAATTGGGGTCAACATATGCATAATACTATTAGCTAAAAGATTATCTGATATTGACCAAAAACAAAAGGCATATGACTAACAAAGGAGCAAGTTAGTACTATACACAAAACGACAAAATACAAGCACCGATAATTCTAGGAAAGGATAATATCAGTGTATCTCTCACTCACGCACAAATCAAGTACGACAATGTTACTCTAACATACGTTATAATTGGACCCAGAATATACTGTTACGTAACAGCAGCAAAAGCATCCATTTCAGTTACTGACCATTAAAGATTTGACAATTGTCGAAACTAGTGACAAGAAACACTTCAAAATATAAAAGTATGAAGCAGTCGATCTTATTATCTATTTGACAAAGCCAGCAAAGAAACAGGGAGAGAAAAAACATGCCAGAAGCTCCAAAAGGTTACATACATGTCTGCCACATTTTTTCCTGCACAAAAGGGCAGTGAGGAACAAAAAGAAAAGGATTACCTACATTTACTGGAAGAGATTTCAAGAAGAAACATCTCCTCTTAATTGCTGTATTGCAGTGTACAACCTCCGTCGATGTCCAACAGCAAACACACCCATCTCCTTGAGGTCATCTAGGGTAAGAAGAGGCAAAGCTTCTTCATCTACCTCGTGCATTTCAAATATACCAGCATACCTACTAAATCCCAGGTCCTCCAACCATCCTCTAACGCTGGTAACATCATCAGATGCATATCTGATTTGGTTCCATCCATCGCCAGATTTCAGAAATTCATTATTTCCTTCATAACAGGAATCTTTCCAGTAACCATCAGCATTTCCCGGTTGTGAACTAGCATAACCAGGTTCATCCACGTCATATTCACAAGCATCTTTGCTGGTAGCTGCTGTTTCATGATCTGATATGTCCTGAAACCGATTAACAGGGTGATAATCTGCACAAGTATTTGATCTGATTCCCATTAACTCTTTCTCACCATGCTCTTTTCTATCTTCACCACTAAATTGCGGGCTAAGTTTAGAATTCCAAGTCCAAGTACTGCCAAACACACAATTATTGCCTTCCTTGCTCCGCCCTCGCCGCTTCATGACCCTACTCTTCCTGGTTATGGTACCAAAATTTAAACTAGATTTCATCATGCCAAGTTCATCAGCACTTACCATATCAAAACCCGATTTCGAAGAATTCGGGTTCTTATTCTCTCTGTTCTGTTGCAAATCAGCCGTTATCCTTGGGGAGAGGCCAGGGTCAGAAATCAAGCAATCTGGAGACTTTCCTTCAGAAAACCCCATAACAGTAGCCAGTTCATTTCCTTGATGATTGAGAAAATCAGGTTTCCATTTTTTATGTCCAAAAGTTTCCTTAGTCTTCTCAGAATACCCACATGCAAAGGCAGCAGATACATCACCTATTTCCCCTAATCTAACATTGGGTCGCCTTAATCTTTTCGAATTCATGCTTAAAACCAACATTTTACACCAACCCCAATTTTATCAAACCCTAAAAACACCCACAAAATTAAACATTAGAATCAACCCAAACAAATTATTAAAATTCAAAATTTTGCAACAAACAAACATAATCAAAATTGAATTACACCCCAAAACAACCATCATTACCCTTAAAATAATGTGAATTCAGACAACTGCTAAAATTTAAATCAAGCTTTAGAGAAATTAAAGTCACTAGAAACACTAGTAGAAAGCAGGAATAGATAAAGGGAAAGTGAAGAAGTGAACCTGGTAGGAAAGTAACAGTGCCAGACGAGTTTGAATTTTTGCATGTTTCCAAAATAGGAATACTTGCTGGATTGCTGAAGTTGGCAACTTTAAATTGTTAAATTTAGTTTCTTTTTATGGGATATATAAAACCAAAGAGTAAAACATGAAA
Source organism: Corchorus capsularis (assembly GCA_001974805.1). Classification (NCBI taxonomy): domain Eukaryota; kingdom Viridiplantae; phylum Streptophyta; class Magnoliopsida; order Malvales; family Malvaceae; genus Corchorus; species Corchorus capsularis. Next base: position 45,571 of record AWWV01014148.1, on the reverse strand, counting down.
GAAAAGGGTAAAACCAAAAGAAACCTAGTGGAGAATTTAGTTATATTTTTTTTTGTCTGAGTTGCAACATAAGATTTAGATTTGGGATTAGATTTTCCAGACACAGAAAGGGACATGTAAAGAGGAAGTCAAAATTGAGAATTTATCCTTCTCCTCAAAACAAAGAAAAAGAAGATTATGACGAAGGGTTCCATGAGTTTTGCAATAATTTTGGTACTGCCCGTCGTTTTCTTTGACACGTGGATGTTATATCTTACATGTCATGAGATGTGTGGAAGAGAAGAGAAGGGTCTGAACAAATATTGATTCTTTCTTGTGAAACCTTAAAATGTGCCTTTTTTGAGTTTATCTTATTGGAAACAGTGGGCTGGAGCTGGAGAAAGAAAGGAAAAACTACAAGGGATAAGGGACTGAAGTTGTTGGAAAAGCTGAGGAAGATTCTTGAAACTACTAGGTTTTGAGACAGAATGGGTCCAAAACAGGAACTGATCAATGGACTCTGGGTGCTTTGACTATGTTGTGGGCTTAAACCAGCCACAAGGGTCACCAAAACAGCTCCAAATTTTAATCCTCAAAATACTTACCAAATTATAGTTTGGTTGTCTAAAGTTTTATCACAAATGATTCTTTTTGTGGCTGGTCTTCTTTGATTATTTGAATACTAAGGAAGTGTTTTACCGAAAGGTCTGCGCTGCAAACATGACATGTCAACTTTGTGAGGAGGGAGTGGAGTTCTTGGATCATATTTTTAGACTTTGTCCTTTTGTTGTTGGCTTATGGAGTTGTATAAATAGAAGATTTGGTCTACAAGTTTTAGGATGATTCTGCTTTTTTCGATTGGTTGAAGTGCCATTATACTTCAAACCGAAAGGTGAGATCAAATCTTATATGGGGAGCCTTATTTGTTTCAATTCTTTGGGGGTTTGGAATGCACGTAATAGATTGATTTTTGATGGTGATCCCCCTTCTGTGGAGTCTATTTTACATTATGCATGTAACTTAGTTGCTGAATTTTTTGCTATTGGTGGTAAGAAAGAAGTGTTGACTAATACTGGTAGATTGATAAGTTGGAACCGACCTAGCTGAAGTTAATTTCCTTAATATCGATGGTTCTAGGCGGTTTGTGGATGGACATGCCGCTGCAGGTGGTTTGATTCGGGATTCGAATGGGACATGGATATCAGGTTTTATGATCAATATTAGCACTACAGAAAGTCTCGAAGTAGAGCTTTGGAGGATTCAGCAAGATCTTATTTTGGCAAAGACTCGTAATATTACGAAGTTGATTGTGGAGCTGGATGCAAATGTAGTTGTTCAATTTTTACGGAGTGGGGTGATTGACTCGCACCCTTACCATATACTCTTATTGATGATTGTTTGGAGTTGCTCAAAGGGAATTGGATTGTTGATGTCAGACACATTTTCAGAGAGGGTAGTCGTTGTGCAGATGGACTTACGGATTTAACTCACTTAGCACCTGATGGAGTTAGCTATTATGAAGAACCCCCGACTCCTCTCTTGCCACTGCTTGCGAAGGATCGGGAGGGTATATGTATTTTGCGTTTTTAGTGCTTTTTTAGTTTATTGTTCTTTCTTACGGAAAAAAAAAAACAAATGAGGTTCAAATAATTCACCCATAGAAAACTTGACACCAACCATTATCTATTCTATAATTTTAAATTTAGCCACTAGCCTCTCAATCTCTAACTTCTTCTCATCATTTCTGATAAGGAATAGATAATGGTTATATATATATAATGAGGCAAATATTTTATTAATAAACGACACAAGAAATATCTCATTAATAAACAAGTTGGATCTGGCAAAAAAAAAAAAAAAACAAAGGTTGATACAAGTAAAGATATGCCAAAATATGCCAAGATAACATATAACATTAGAGAAAGCAAAAGGAGACATGTAAAGAAAAAATGCAACCCCAAATAAAAAAATATCTCATGCTTGTGTTTGTAGAGAGACCATCCTAATGGAAAACCATGAAGTAAAAACGAACCAAAACCATAATCTTGACTCTTGAGATAGCCATCCTGATGTAGAACCAACTAGAAAAAACAGACCATAACCATAAACTTGATTAAAAACCTCGATGCCAAGCTCAAAAGCGTGGTAAATAACAGCTCCATTCCTTATGCTTTTGATGCCTAGCTTATTCTCATTCTCTTCTTGTCAATAGACTCCATCACAAAAGTTAAATCGAGATTGAAGCTAGCATTTCTTTTTCCAAGCCGAATATCGAGTTTTCTCGGATTTCTTTTCCTCTGTCCAATATTCAGTTTGTCTTTGATCTTTCTCATGATTGAAATTGGAAAAATGCATGTCTTCCTTTTTGTTTCGCATGAGAAGAGCTTTCCTATTTATCCAATTACCTTGATAGTGTTTCCAACTTTTTTTAACTTGCATAGCTAGCAAATTAGGCACCATGTGCTCCTTACACATTGTCATAAAGGTGAACATGGCCTCAACACTATCTTTTTCCAAAATCTTTGGTTGAGGATTTTTAGGATCCTCAATAATGATCTCTTAGCTAATGCACGATTTAGGCGAGCTGGTTGAATCTTCTGTTAAGATGTTACCATTCAACATTTGGATCTCTTGGATAGCTGAATCTTGGCACATCGACTTTGGAACTGCTATATCCATTCTTTTTAGTTTCTACCATTGAGGATTGAATGTTTTGGTCATCTCGATATGATGCTTAGTTCTCGAGACACCAACTTAGCCAAGTTTTGGGTTATGAGCACTTGATTTTTTAGTTTCGAAACCTTTTTGCACTTGCACATATAAAGTGTTTGCAAGTTTCCATATTTTTTGGCTTCATTGATTACATTTAGACATAGAACATCCTGGATTCCCGCATCTACGGCGAACGAGAATAGCTTTCACTTTTTTGAACTTAATCCATATTAACTTCTCATCATCATGAGGTAAGAGAGTTGCAAACCTGTCTGCTAAGAAAGCCTTCTCCAGATCTTAGAAAAGAAAACGGTTAGAAGGTTTACTGCCCACTTCTTCTTCCTTCTTGTTGATGTTGGCTTCTGATTCTTGCAAGTCATCCATAAGAGAACTATCCCATGCAATCATGTTTTTCTTCAACCACTCATTTTCTACTTGTATTTGAACCATTGTTTCCTTCAATTCCTTATTTCTTGTTTTCAAATCAGACTCCATTTGCGTCCAATTTGATTTCTCTTCCTATAATTATTATTCATTCTCATAAGATAATCTTGAAATCTTATCTTGAAATTTTTATATATGTCCACCTTGAACTTGGAGATTTGATATTCAAGCCTATTGATCTTTGAGTTAAACATACAAGAAGAATCCTTTTTAGCAAAAGAAGAGAAGTACCTTCTGTAGGAGCCTTTTTATGCGAAAGATAGGCCTGACCCGGCTCAAAGGATGGATCTTAGCCGACCCCAACTTCCCCATAAGAAGAAATGGGTTTTTCACAAAGATGGTGCTCGTGCTGCGTGAATAAAGACTTGATGTGTGGAAATGGCTGCTACAGCGGGGTGAAAGTAACTCTTCACACCAATGAACAAAGAAGAATGAAAAAGATGGCGAATCACACAAACAATTCAAAATAAGTATTTTTTCTGAAGAAAATCGATCACGAACTTTTCATTAATTTCTCAGAATTTGTGGGAAAACAAATGAAAGATGGTTATTGGAAGAAAGAAGAAGGAATACATGTGAGAAAAATGGAATCAAAATGCAGACTTTAGACATAGGGAAGAAAACATTGATTTAAACCCACAAGAGTATTTCTTGGTTGATTGCTTGTTGTTGATGAAAGCTTGTTCTTGTTGGTATTCTTAGGTTCCAACCTTCTTGTTTGTTCTGATTTAGAAGCCACCATTTATAGCCACTCTTTTGTCCATTCGGAGTCTTTGCCCGGCGGTACATTTGGCTTTGCTTTTTGTTGATTCAGTGAATAGCCTTTAGGTTTATGGCAGATGACCTTCCCATTTGAGTGTGCTAACAATAGTGCTTTCCATGTTTTTGAATTGATTCTACTTTGAGTGAGCAGGTGTCATTGTCGCAAAGTCATTTTCCTCAGCAGGATGTGTTGGGTTTCTTCCCAAAGTCCACCAATCTGTTTTGATTCTAATTTCTGCTGCTCATTTGCCATTTTTGTAATTAGGAGAAACTTCCAAGAACGGCTGCCCCATCACAAAAATGGGTTCTAAGCGAATTCCTTCTCCTAATGCCTCCAGGCCACACTTCCAATGTTTTTCCTGACGTGGGCTTAGTCCACGATTAAGTGTACAAGTGTGATTAGGTTAGTAATAATCCTTGCTATAAAAGGATAAATTTGCTAGAATTTAAATTTTAAGTAAAAGACTTCCCTAGTCTTCTTTCACGTATTGGGAAGCTTTGTTTGGCTCGATGTGGTAGGGAGCAGAGATTGCTTTTGACTCGTATGCCGTTTGTGCCTTTTGTCTTCACTTCTCTGGGCAAATGACATCGTGGCAGGATTTGAGCATTTGTGTGCTTTGGGCCTTCATGAGAGGCGTGGCAGTGGCAGGGCCCTGCTGGGCCATCTGTGGCTTTTGGCCCATTTCGTGTGAGAAAGATGGTCCATGTGTTTAGGGCTTTTATGTGTTGAGAGGGTACTCGTCTGTGTGATGTGATATTTTGGGTAGAAGAGATGGGCCCTTTGTGTGTGTGATGTGTTTGAGGTATTTGTGAGCCCATGTACCCAACATGTGTATGTTTGTTGGACCAAGAAAATGTGTGTGTGTGTGTGTGTGTGTGTGTGTGTGTGTGTGAGTAAAGAATAAATTGGCCCAACCTTGAGTGTGTTTAGTGTGATGAGAATGTGGGCTTGGGCCTTTCCTGGTTTTGACCTTTAACACCTTCTAACTACCCCCTTAAGTATAACCGGATTTTGGGTTTTGGAACTTGTGGCTGAATAGATGGTCCCAAATTCTCATGATATTCAAAAATCATTTCTTGAAGACAAAGCTCTTTAATCGTTTTGAAATCATTCATATAAGAAAACGAAGAATTACTTTCTATTTCTTTGGTCTCATCCTCCTATTCCTTTCTTCAGTAGAATAGTTCTTAACGAGTCATGATCCATTAGGACAGAATTATTACTTATTGGCCTTTTCAAAACCTTTTCTTGCTTGATTCAGTCCTCTTTCTCATGAACTGTTACAAAAATAAGCTAGTATCAAATCTTGGAACTCGCAATTAGTGGACAGGATTCCTTTCTTCAATCCAACATTGGAACTCACACAGAACAAACTACAAAATAAACTAGTATATAATACGAGAATCCACCAAGAAATAAACAAAAACATCGTCAAGGGACAACAAAGAAAGTTTTCAATAAAGGCTAAAGATAACACAAAAAATAAAATATCCAAAATAATACAGCACTTTATCAAAGATCTTTTTTTTAATAGTGGTTTTGTTAATAACAAAGGCTAGGAAGAGAGGCGGGGTGACGTGGGGCAAGAAAAAAGAAAGGTTGATAAGAGGGAAATCAAAAGCAAAATGAAAAGGTGGAGGGGTTTGTGTCGACAATGGACGTGGAGTTAGGTACAAAGAATAGATGAGGTGTGGGAGGAGGAGAAGGAAGGTTTATGGAAATGAGTGGAATTGACACAAGGAAGACAAAACATATGGGAAGGGGCGAATCGTTGCTAGCACTTTCAGCAACAGAGCACCGCCTCACGGTTGCCTATGGTTAGGAAACACCCTTTTGTGACCAACTTTGAGATAGAACAAGAGGTTTTAATGGCTCTGATTCTCCACCAATAGTTATTAATCTTTTATACTAATTTCAAACCTCTGAATTATTTCATTTGAATTTTTAATCTTTTAAAGTTCTTGTCCCATTTGTATGAGGTTCAGGACCTATCTTATAGATTTTTTGATTCTTTTTTTATAATTAGAACGAGAAATGCTGCATAAATTTGATGAAACTCTAGATATTGTGTGTATGTCTGATGTTAAAGTTTCCCATCTTGATTATAGGAAGAATGATGATAGGTTTACCATTTATAGAGAATATGTTGATAGAGAGACATAATGGGGATCTCCATAACTTTATCCTATAATCTTGTAAATTAGCTATGTATTCACACTATGTACTCATCTACAAAAGTGTACTTTAAAGCTCAGAAAAATATCAAATGAAACCAATTTTCTCATCAACCGTGCAAAATTTTCTTCATGGTATCAAGACCCTAAAAGCACCTTTGTTCAAATATCTCTCTTTTTCTTGATTGTTTTTTTTTTCATTCTTTCTACTCCGATCCCACCAACCACCATGGCCTCCTCAACCAGTGCACATACATACTCTCACCTACCTACTCTTAACATGGGAATTTTTTTTTCACTTCACTCAAACTCACCTCTAAAAATTTAACAAGGGAAAACACTTGGGGTTATTGAAAGTCAAGATATGCTTGGCTTTATCAATGGAGAAACCCCAATACCTAAGTCTATTGTTTCAGACGATAAGGTTGTAAAACAAGGAAAAGAGAATCCAAATTATGTTGTTTGGAGAAGATCTAATAAACTTCTCTTCAGTTGAATTACGGGTACACTCTCGGAAGAAGCTCTTGGCCTTGTTGTTGGCCTCAAGACATCTACAGAAGTTTAGAAGGCGCTAGTAGATGCATTCGCTTAAAACGAGGCCATGGATCATTCTCTTTAAGAGGTTGTGGCTTTCCTCAAACCTATAATAATAGGTTCAATCGCAATGATGGAAATAATGGAAGCAATTCCAATCGCTCCTCAAATCATAAAAAAGACTCTCAAGATGATTCTGGTAAGACTAACAATGTCTGTCAAATATGCAGGCTGCCTAAACATACTGCTCTAGATTGCTATAACAGATTCAATAATGCATATCAATCTGAGTTAGCTAAACAACCTATGGCAACAATGAAGCTTGATGGCCCAATAGATAACTCTTTATTTCTGGATACAACAGGCTCAGCTCACATGAAAATAAATCTTGGTATTCTTTCTTCTATCTCAATATCGTGGCTGTGATAAAATTCTTATCGATGATGGTTCTTTGCTTAATATCTCACATATTGGGACTATGGATATACCTATTCTTTATGCTCATCTACAATTAATGTTTGTACCCTAATTTACACCCAAGGTAAATTAGAAATTGTGGTCCAAATTTGATTAAAATAAGACCACCCTAATCCAATTTGGAGTTGGAAGAGCCTTTTACTCATGCCCCAAAACCCAAACCACCCTATAAAATTACTTGGAAAATTATTGTGGTTTTTGTTAGAAATTGCAATCACCCCTGGGAGAAGTGTTTTCGAATTTTGGCCACCCCATGTTAGGTGGTGCTGTTGGAAATTTTGATCACCCCAAGTTAGGGTGATGACATGAAATTGAAGGGCCACCCAAAGAAGTTGGTGTGATGGCTTTTGGGTAAACTTTCTACAACATCACAAACTCATGAAAGACTTTCGGTCACCCAAGTATTGGGTGATGGCGCCATAAGATATTGATCACCCCATGAGTAGGGTGGTACCACCCTAACATGCAACATGCAAGGAGTGGTGCGATGCCATCCAAGGGAATGAGGGTGACGCTGTGATCAAGCATAAGGCGCGCGTCAATGCGCTTTGGGGTAGGCATGTTCCAAGATCCAATGGTGCCATGCTAGGGTGAGCAACGCCCATAAGAACACATCAAGCTTTCACACGTTGAAAATTAGAAGTTGACTAAATCAAATCACTAATTTGTGTGATTTTGATTATGATCAATTTCCTAAAGTCAAGGAGTTAGATGGGTAATTAAATCAATTGTCATCAAAGTGAAGGTTGACCCAGATCAATTGACGTAGTTGACATTTCAATTGTGGTTGGTGGGTCATTAATAAAGAAATCCCTTAAATGGTGGAGTAGATGATGACCCCATGGCTATATAAGAAGAAGCTCCTCTCCGGACACACCCTCGCCCTGCGCGAAATTTCTCTCTTCAGAGATGCAAACTTTTATTTGATACAAACTCTTGTTTGATCAACCCTATCTTTTACTTTTCATCACCCTTGTTTTTACAAGGTGTAATCTTGTTTCATCACCCTTGTTTTTACAAGGTCTACTCTTGCTTCGGCAATTTTAGTGAAAATCTACTTTTCATTGTCTCTGTTCATCAATCTCTCACTTTGTTACTCAAGAAGTACCCAATAGGTTTAATGATTTAAACAGTCTTCTGTGACTTTAAACCAGAACTCACAATCCGTCTGATCTCTCTCGTTTTTACGAGCTTGACTTCGTAATTTCAAGTTTACAAAAGATTTTTTTTATTTTTTTCCTACAAAAATAACTGGCACGCCTCAAACCTCTCTCTTTCCTGAAAGAGATTTCGCCTCAAAGACCTGTCTGGGCGCACTAGGGAATTTTGGCGCAACAGTTAAATAATGTTCTTGTTGTCCCTGAAATAAAGAAAAACTTATTGTTTGTTGGTCAATTAACAAATGATTATCCTTACAGTTTTGAAATATCTTCTGCTGGTGTTGTGATAAAGGACAAGGAAACTGAGAAAATGATTGCAAATGTCAATAAACAAAATAGAGTCTCTACCTTAAACGCAAAGGGAAAGGCATCATTCTTTTCAACCAGATTTAGGGGTGGCTTCAGATGAATTTTTGGCATCAACGTTTAGCTATTCGCAACCTAAAGTAGTTGAATTGTTAAAGAAGAATAAGCTGATTACAAGCACTAGTGGCAATAAGGTTGAACATTTTTGTGATAGTTGCCAAATGGCTAAGGCATGTAGACTCCCTTTTATTCTATCTAATGAGTTTTGTGATACTTCCATGTGATGCGCCCAAGGCTTATCATGGAGGGAATGATGCGCCCAGGACTTATCATGGACTTGAAGACAAGCATGGAGAGCATGGAAAGGATGTGCATGGGCTGCAAGGAAGCATGGAGATGCATGAAGATCATGGAGATATCGTTGAGCATGTTCCAAGCACCAAGAAGATGTCATTCGATCCATTGAAGATGCCATTAGGTCCGATGACAAGAGCAAGAGCTAAGAGATTCAAGGATGCACTCATGGGCCTTGTTCGAAGTCATCTTGATGATATGAAGACCATTCATGTTCAATTGAAGAGCTTTGATGATGATTTGAGCAAGAAAACACCAATCAATTACAAGTTCATCACTTTGCTTGCTATTGATTCTAAATGGCCGGATTGACATCGTGGCATGAGCCCATTAGCATTAGTTTGTTTTGTTTAGGCTTAATTCTATCTTAGATTAGCTTATTTTTAAGTTTGGATGTTATTTGGGTTGGGCCTTGTTTGACTAAGTCCAATCCTTGTTTATTTATGCTTTGTTATTTACTTTTCCTAGTAGGACTTGGGTTAGGCTCTTTCCTTGTCCTTTCCTTTATGTTTAAACCGCCCAAACCCTTTTAGGATTAGGTCAATTTCGTTCTCCCTATGCCTATATAAGGGGAACAATGTCTCTTGTAAACATAAGTTGAGTTGATTAATAAAATTGAGGTTTATACACCCAAATTGATTATCTTGGCTTCATTGTTCTAGTTTGAGCATACTTTAGGGTTCTCCAATCTTGTAGAGTCCTAGCAAACAATTAGGTTGTGATTGCTTAATTGTTTGTGGATCTTGTGATCTTAGGTTGATAATTGCAGGTCTAATTATTCATCTAAGGCCGACGAACGAAGGAGGTTTACTTAGTGAAGATTGTCGACATACAAGTCTAGAAGTTTGGTGATTCAAGTTGATCTTTGACGGGTCTCAAAGGTGGATTTGAACTGATTGCAACTAGATTCGTATCACCATGGATGTTATTCACTGTGATTTATGGGGTTCTGCTCCTGTTGCATATTTCCAAAAGTTCATATATTATGTCATATCTGTTGATGAATACAACATATTTACTTGGTATTTTCCTCTTAAACATAAATATGATTTCTTATAACGCTTCTTGAAATTTCATGCTTATGTAGAGAATCAATTTGGTAAAAATGATCAAAGTTTTTCATTGTGATGAAATGGGGAATTCATTGATGGTAGATTCAATAAGTTCTTGCCAAATAATGGCATTAAGTTTCAATATGCATGTCCAAAGACACCTGAATGAAATGGCTTGGTGGAACGCAAACATCGCAATATCGTCGAATTGGGTCTTACTTTACTCTTTCATAGCCATACTCCTAAAAGGCATTGGGTGGAAGCCTTTGGAATAACAATATGGTTAATCAATAGACAATCATCTTGTGTTCTAGATTGGAAAAGTCTATTTGAATTATTATATAGTAAAGCCCTGATTATAATTGTTTAGGGGCATTTTATATCTCTATATGTAACTTTTGATTTAAAAATTTTTCCATTTAAGGTTATTGAATCTTTAGATGCACCTTCTAATACTTGTGACTAAATTGAATTTATAGATTGGTTCTCAGGTGCACTTGCAGATGGAGACACTCTTGGAAAGCCCACTATCTTTACGCCTCTTCAAACTAGTGAAACTCCATCACTTAAAAATGTGTCTTGTGGGACTTCTTCACTTCCACATGAGTCTATTTCAAATCCTAATATTGCATCTCATAGTTCAACTTCTGGAAGTGCCATTGATGTTACTCTTACCAACGAAGAAGTTCCAAGTCCAGATCTTCCTATTTCAGTCGATCATAATTAATAAGAAGACCCTGTCAATGATTCTATTATTAATGAACCACCGGTGCCACCAACAAATTCAACACCAATTGTAACTCATCAAAGCCACGTTATCATCAAACTTAACTCCAGATTTTTCATAATGATGACTTTTGTTTTGTTGCCACTCCAATTCCAGTTGAACCAAAGTCATTCAAATCTACTCTAAAGCACCCTGGTTAGAAAGCTATTATATATGGAAGAAGAAAATTCGTGCACTAATGCATAATGATAAGTGGGAGCTTGTTGGCTAAATGCTCAATTTGGGACCAAACGTTTGCACGTCTGCTCAATTAAGGGCCAAACATTTAAATTTAACCAAATAAGAGCTAAACTTTTTCGGACCTGCTTAATTTTGGGCTTTTTCAAACAGAGCCCGGACAGTGTTATACATGCGTCGTTAAACGCGATTAGGATTATAACATGGAATTTAATATATTTTAGATTTTAAAAATATAATTTATTTATTTAAAAATATAATTAATTTTATTTAAATAATATTTTAAATTTATTTTTATCCTTCTCTCTTATCTTCTTCTTGTTCACCCTAACCCCCTCACTAGAAACCAGCGTCGCCGCTTGCCCCCTTTGCTTCCACAGCCACCATTAGGTCCAACCGTCGCCATGATCAGGCCCCTTTTCTCTCTTCTTTTGCTTTTCGTATTTCCTTTCTCTTCTTTTTTTTCTTCTTCAAAATCAAGCCCTTTTTTTTCAAAGGCTAAACCGAGCCATAAATCTTCAAATCCCGATGGCCCCGAATCCGACTTATATCAACCATCGCACTCTCCTTTTCAAAACCCCTCTTCCAATTTGATGAAATCAACCCTAGAACTAAAAACGCCAAATTCAAAATCAAACCCTAACTTAGGTTCTGTTTGATAAAACTGAAAATTAAGTGCTGAAAGATCAAGTACTGAATTTTTAATACTAAATCTCATAAGTACTGAATTCAAACTTTAAAAACTGTTTGGCATTTTACTGAAAATCAAGTACTGGATATGAACGTATTGTTTGATAAAAATAGCCACTTAATTCTGAAAAAAATTGACTTTACATTGTTACCCTTATTTTTATTATTGAAATTATTGAAGAAAAACAAATTCTTTATACTTATGAACATATGATTTTCTATAGAAAAAGTACATAGTTATCAAATATAAATATCATAAATAAAAAAAAAACTATAAACGTTGGATTTTCAATGTTCTTGTTTTTTTTTTTAAAAAAAAGAAAGAAAAAGAATGAAACCCCACGATAGCTTCTCATCCATTAAATTGAAGAATTAATTCAATAACACAAGAAACAAAACCCTAATCCCAGTAAAGAAAATCATTTTGTCTTGTCAAATATGATAATTGTTGTTTATCCAGATGGAAATTCAAGAAAACCTAAATTTTATTTTGGTTTTCAAGAGGATGGGAGAAAGAAGAACAAGAAAAAAAAAAGTCTTCAATGGTTGTTTGAAAATTAAAGAAGTTTAGAGTAGAGGTTTTTTTTTTTTTTTCTGGTTTTTATAAATATTTGTTGAATTGAGATTTTTGAAGATGCATATGGCCTTAAAATTGAAGAAGAAAGGAAGAAGATTGTTCAGTAAAAGAAAAGGAAAGGAGAAGGATTAGAGAAGGGGAAAAAAACGTAAGTTTTGTAAGGGGTAATAAAGTCTGAAATATTTTTTTTCTTAAATAGATTTGGGTTAGCATTTTCAATGATAAGTGATAAGTAGGTTCCCACTTACTTATCCAATTCAACCATTTTTCATTGAAAAAGTTCTATTAAGCTAAATTGCAAATAAGTTATCAAACACATGGAAAAGATAAAACCATTGAAAATTTTAATTTTCAATGAAATGAAAATTTTTCAATGGTTTATCAAACAGACCCTTAATTTTTTCCTATTTCAATGATGACTAATGAGAAAGCATGAGAGAGGAAAATCGAGAGAAAAAGAATCCTCCTGCAAGATAAAAGTGAGGCCGAGCTTTTCTAACGAATTATCCAACTCCAAATAACTTTCATTCTTTTTCTGGATTTTAGATGCCCTTATATCAGTTGGCTGTCTGAAGATAACTACTCTACTACTCTATTGTGCATTTGAATTTCAGTTATGAAGTCCTTAGAATTTAGTTATAAAGAGTTTGCTACCACAATTTCTCCCTTGACTCCATTGTTTGCCATTTATAATGTCATATTTCAGTTAATGTCCTGGCTGATAGAGAGAAGGATGTGTTCTACTCGAACCGGTTCAGGCATGTAATTTCCAATTCTTAAACTGATGAAGGAAGAAGTTGTATGGCTCGGATATCATGCTTACATTGATGTATTGAACAAAAAACAGTTGAGGCATACGGGATTAATGTCCTTGCTAAGGTCAAAGTATTTCAATCATAAACTCACCGTGAATGTCTCGTTTGAATTAAGATATGCAGTTGAAAGATCACATTCCTCTTTCTTATGGAAAATCAAGTATTAGAACTTCTTTATGCTTTTGTGTCTCCAACGAGTGAACATGACACCTTAATGTTATTGTATCAGCGGTTGTTTCTGTAGTTGAATGGGACTCTTCTACATTGTTCATCTTCATCATGATTAGATCATATTTTTTCTGGGTTTGAAAGCTAGTTTGATCCTAGAAAAATTGATATGAAAACTTTAAAAAGTGTTTATATGGTGAGAAACAGAGAAAAAAAGGTATGGCACAACCTTTTTTACTCTAATGGTAAAAAGGTGAAACCATAAAAATAATTTTATTTACTTTTTAATTAAATTTTTAATTTCAGAAATTAATTTCGAAAATAAACCAGCAAATTAAAAATCCACGTGGACTAAAAAGGAACTTGATCAGACCAATATTATGCATCTTTTTATGGTCATTTTCCTATGCTTTTTGGGTATTTTATGCTTGATTATGCCTTATATTTGGTATATTTGTGTTCATAGGTGTTGAAGAGAAGAAAAGTACAAAATCATCATTTTGTATCTTTTTGGAGCCTTTTTGGATGATTTATGACACAAATATTTTCCAAGGATGTTTTGGATGAAGAATGGAGCTATCATGTTCGTGATTGAAGAGCTTGAAGAGCCAATTTTATGCCTATCAAGGTTATAAAGTTGATTGCTTAGCATTTTCAAGGCAAAGGAGCAAAGATGAGTTCTCGGCACTCGAACATGTCTTCTTGTCGAGTCATGACACAGCTCATCTGGGTGATCAGACAATCTACATGGGTCTTCAGACAAACCATGTGGGCACCCAGGTAGAGTCGGGACACTACCCAGCTGGTTCTTCAGGCATAACACATGGGTGATCAAGGCAACCATGTGGGTTCCCAGGTAGAGTCGGGGCCCTTGTCCGCGCGCTCAAGTTCTGTAACTCATGTCACTTCCTCTTGAAGCTTCTTCAATACTTTCCAGATTTGGTGACAGTTCTGTAATTCAGCCATAACTTTTGATCCAGAGCTCCGTTTGAGCCATATGAGTAGCCGTTGGAAAGCTAACTCCAAGAGCTACAACTTTCGTGTTTTGGTCGAAGCCCAGTTCGGACGTTTTCATGGACGAAAATGCCCCTGAAGTTGACGTACAGAAACTGTCCTGCGCCTGTTTTGCGGGATTGATCAATTTGAGCCCAAAATCCTATTTGGATTAGCTTGAAGACTTGGAGAGAAGCCCAGCACGTCCCTAGGGTTTGTTTAAGCCATCTAGAACTCTAAATTAAACCCTAGGCAGCCCCCTATATATACCCTCTTATCCTAGAACCCTAGAAGAATTTTTCCCCTTCTTATTTTATTTAGGTTTTGCGGTTTTGGGAGGAGGCAGCCGCCCCCTCCATCTTCATCTCCTAGTTTGTAAGTTTTCAATCTCTTATGGATTGGAGTTTCCAATCCATGAGAGGTTAAACCTTTGTACTTCTTTTCCTTAGGTATTTTTTATCAATAAATTTATGGTGAGACTTTTGTTCTTAATAATTTGATTTTTCTGTTTGAATATGTTTCTTATCTCTGTACTTCATCTTATGTGTTCATATTTTGATATATTTGGTGGCCAACTTATCTTGATAAGTATGAATGCTATAGTTAGATTCAAGTTGGCTTAAGTTAAGTCGATGTTGGTCACAAGTGACAATTGAACTAGATGTTCTAGATTCATTGGGATACCAAACCTTGTTGAAATCTTTAGGCCGAGATGGAAATTGATGTAGGCAAGTCTGGTATTGATTTATCATACATGTGGAAAAGTAAATCTTAATGCTTGTCCTATGATTCTTCACAGGGTGATGCTTGATTAGGAACAATAGAGGTTAATTTAGCTTGTAGCAAGTTAATTCTTCTTAGCATGTTGGAGGGTCGAGTATTCCTCTCCTATACCAATTATTCAAATGGAGTTGTTTAAGATATTAAGAGGATTACTTTGTTTCAATGAAAGTTGATGTCTACGTCTTAGGCTATATACCGATTTGGGATGATTTATGATTCTTAATTGATTTCAATTTAAGTCAAATTCATGTTTAGTGTCTATGATCCATGATTCACTTGATCAAAATAGTTACCTAAATGAGAAGAAGTATGCTTTTTATTAATTGTTTTTCTCAAACTCTTTTCTAGATCTTTAGGTTTAGATTTCTTAAAATTGTTTTCTAGTTTAATTAATCTATTTTTGAAAAATCCTTAAAGTCCCTTCTTGGTAAGTTTTTCTTTAGTACAATTTGCCTTTAATTTGCTCCTACCTTCTCTGTGGATTCGACCCCTACTTGCCCTAGCTAGTAGTTATTGGTTTGTGGGGATTTATTTTGTGGTTTGTTCAACAACCGATCAGGATTTAACGGTGCATGTATAGCACTGCCCGGATTCCGTTTGAAAAAGCCCAAAATTGAGCAGGTTCGAAAACCTTTGGCTCTTATTTGGTCAAATTGAAACGTTCGGCCCTTAATTGAGTAGACGCGCAAACGTTTGGCCACAAATTGAGCATTTAGTCTCTGTTCCACCATCTAATTTCATGAATATTGTCGGGTGCAAATGGGCCTTCAAAATGAAGACCAAAGCCGATGGTTCATTAGAAAGGCTAATAGCGCGACTCATCACGAAGGCTTCAATCAAGTTCCTGGCATTGACTTTCTTGAAACATTCACGCCTGTCGTTAAGCCAGCTACGATTTGTGTTGTTCTTACAGTTGTATTGGCATATGATTGAGAGATTCGATAGCTTATGTCAAAAATGCATTTTTACATGAGTTCCTGAATGAGCCAATTTTTATGACTCAACCGCCCGGGTTTCAATGTAGCCAACATCTTGACTATGTCTGCAAACTTAACAAAGCACTTTATGGTCATGGGCATTGCCAAGCCACTTAGGCATGGTTTGATCACTTTATCACATTTCTCCTATCCTTTGGCTTTACTTGTAGTGTGGCAGATTCTTCTCTCTTATGCTACAATCCTCCAGTGGTACTATTCTTTTATTAGTTTATGTGGATGACATTATGTTGACAGGATCAAATTCCAACTTCCTCAAAGAGTTTATAACTGTACTTGGGCGAGAATTCTCCATGAAGGATCTTGGTCCACTCCGTTATTTACTTGGTGTTTCAGTTACTCCTTCTGATGGTGGTGTTCTTCTACATCAAGCTCGATATGCTTGTGAGTTTTTAGACTGTGCTCTTATGCACAATTGCAAGCCCATCTCAACTCCTATGGCAACTAAAAGTGATTCTTCCCCAAATGATGATGCTCTTTATCTAGATGCTCAATTTTATAGAAGCATATTTGGGGGTCTCCAATATTTAACCTTCATTCGACATGTTATTTTCTATAGTGTGAACTATCTACATCAGTTTATGCATCAACCTACCAATCTTCATTTTCGCCTGGTAAAAAGACTATTAAGAATTAAGATATGTTCAAGGTGCTATGTCTAATGCTAAAGTATTCCCATCTTTATTATAGGAATAATGATGATAGGTTGATCATTGATAGGGAGGCATCATATGGGTACCCATAACTTTAGCCTATATAATCTTATAAATAAGTTATGTATTCACATTATTTAGTCATCTATAAAAGTGTAATGTAAACCTCAGAAAAATATCAAATGAAACTAATTCTTTTTTTTTTACACCAAATGAAACTAATTCTTTTATCATCAAAATGAAACTAATTTTTTTATCATCAACCATGCATAATTTCCTTCAAAATTTACATTTCCCATTAAAATTTTTTTGTATATAATTATTTTTAGGTAAAAAAGGCAAATCTTTATTGATTAATCATGATCTGGATTAAAATTGATCATGGTAATGAACCAACCCAATTGATTTTAGTATCACTTATCAATTGGACTATCAAAATGGGCTAGGAAAGGAGGTAGATAAAGGATAAGGAAGAAATTTAAAAGGCTTAATGTAAAAAAAAGGACCCCTGAACTTTTAGTCAATGGTCAAATAAGCCCCTAAATTTCAATTTTGACCAAATAAGCCCTAAAACTATTAATTTTGGCCAAATAAGCTCTTCTGCTATGAGAAAAAGCAATGCAAGCATGTCACGTGAGTTGAAAATATCACGTCAATTTAGAACAAATTTTTTTGAAAATGAAAAAAAAGTTTTGAAAATTAAATAATCGGTGGCATAAAAATAAATTTTCTGAAATTGAATTCATAATTCATTATTTTTAAAAAGTTTTTTCTATTTCAGAAAATTTACCCTAAGCTGATATGGCATTTTCAGGCCACACGGCATGTTGGCATGGCTTTTTCTCATAGCAGAATGACTTATCTGACCGAAATTGGTATTTTAGGGGTTTATTGGGTCAAAATTGAAATTTAGGGACTTATTTAACCATTGATGTAAAGTTTGGAGGCCTTTTTTTACATTAAGCCAAATTTAAAAGGATTGAACTACAAAGAGAAATACTACATAACAATAACATGACTAAATCACAACAATTAATTTAATTTGTTATGAATATACATGTATCATATGTGGATGTCCATGAATCTAATTAATGGATGGATAAGAATGATGAGTAGGTTCATTCACTCACATATGCCTATGTACTAAGTTCATCCTCTTGTATTTATGGTGATGTATCTATGTGCCTATAAATAGGGATTTGCTTTGTTATGGAATAAGATGAATAAGATACAATTTCTCCCCTTCTCCATATTCTCTTGTGTCTCTCTATTCTCTTGTCTTTTCCATACTTCAATTCTCTACTCTCTTACCTTGTTTTGTTATCATTTCACAACACGTTATCAGCACGAAAAGCTCTAAGTGACCAAGATTAAAAGTTTAATCGTACAAGTTTAAGTGACGATCAAGAGTTCAAAAAGATCCGAGTTTAAGTGACGATCAAGAAGCTCAAAAAGATCGGATTGAAAATTTAATCATACAAGTTTTGCGGAGATTGAAAGTTGAATCATACAAGTCTAAGGTTAGATATTTTGCTTTACAAAGTTTATTGAACATGCATGATCTCTTCTTCTACCTTTCTTTATCATGCATAATCTCCTCCTTCTACCTTTCTTTATCATTAAAAATATGGATGAGTAAATTACTACCTTGAATATTAGTGTCACTTGAAGTTAGCACATCAAAGATATAGTATCATTTTGACACCCAAAGTTGTCAAATTAAGGATGGAAATATTTTTTTAATTGTTGCCAAAGTTTGACACCCAAAATATTGTTTAATTAAACAATATAGTAAACAAATGAAGCTTGTTTACAGTACAATAACAATAATGAGAGTCGAGAGAACAAAACTTGGGTTAAGACATTTCCTCACCTTGTGTGATATTTATCAGACCATTGATGTTGCCAAGGTACAAGCTCAATTCTCTCCAAATAATATGAGCATTCAAAGAATAAAAAGGTGAAAAACTCATTTCTTATATGTTTCCTACTCTTCTCTAGGCAATCTAAACTATATTCTAGTGAACATCTAATTTGCATATGATTGTTCATATTAACCCCTTTAGCATAAATTGTGAATCCTACTTATGTGGTCTGCATTCTTTTGAAAAATTGTGTTTTTTTTTAGTATCTTTTTGGCCTTTCCTAAAGCAACCATTTACTTTTCTAAATTCAATTAGACTGTTGCAGCTTAGTATGCTTGGTTCCTTAATATTTGACTGTAAGATATGTAGAGCTGTGTTTCTTAATTTGACCGTAAGATATGTAGATAACACCATGATGATTGGAAGAGATGATAAAGGCAACAATTTTGTCTTATATAAATCAGATTAATGAAGTCTTTACAAATCGAATTCATATGCACACAATTCATAGTTACTTGTTAACTGTAGTAGAAGGATTTCCCCAGTTTTCTGCCATGTTGCTTAATAGGGCTGTCCATCCGTCAGGGTCGGTCCTTTCGTTTCAGTTCCACTCTAGAACCGAGGGAACTGATGGATATATTTTGGGACCGAACACCGATCCGACCTTGGTAGGAACTGAGGGAAACCGACAAATTCGGTTTCGGTGCAGTTGGTCTGGTTAGTAAGTTTTGAAGTCCCATCTGAGTTCATCGCCTGCCATAGAAATGCCATAGAAATCCCATCAAATAGAGCTGATGAAATGCAAAGATTTAGTGAAGAAGTGTCATTTTTCAATTATTTCACCAACATCCTTAGAAACAAACCAACCATTACCACGAGAAAAAGCAAAAACAAACCTCAGCAAGAAACAACAACAACAGCAAGAGGTAGAGGGGATAAGAACAGAAAATGAAAAAGGAGCAATTGTCCAAGAACTAAAAACTTTTATTAATTGAGATTGCTTAAAACCACATAGGCATAAAGCCTTGAACTCCCATTAAAGTACGTGGTCTTTGTTTGGGATTTAGTTTTAGTGGGCTAACTGTCATCAAATTCTAAAGACTAGTTGACATTTTAGCTGCCATGAGAGAATCGATTGCTTTAAACATTAAGATGAGGTCTTGGCGAGCTTCCTACTTATCGTATAGAGAGCTGGTTTTAAGAATGAGTTATTGATGAATGGAAGCAGCTAAGAACTAAAAAGCAATACTAACAATAAAAGATAACCCTGAAATACAAAATTTGGTGTAATTCAAGAATTACCGAGACACGTTGTCAAGATAATCAATCGAACTAATTCCAAAGATTTAACCAGTATTAAAAAATAATTCAGACACATTTGAGATTTCAATAGCAATCAAAAACCCAAAAGGCGATTTGAGATTTGAGAATTGAATAGCGATGGAGTGAGATACGTACCAATTGAGTCGATGCCGATGTTCTATTTGGCAGTGCACAACAAGTCTTGGTTGAAGACTCAAGCTTGTAACAAACCTAGAATCAATTATCACTTATCAGAGAAGGAGAAAGAAAATTTTCAAAAAAAAATCGATTTTGGGTTTTAGGTTTTCGAATTGGGGAAACTTAAGTTTCAAATTAGAAATAAATGGAGGAAAGGGAACTAATGGAAGAAGGAACCAAAGGATTTGACAAAGCAAGAAGAAGAAGACCTAAATTGGAGATGAAGAAAGCAGAGAGAGAAGCTTAAAGCTTTGAATCGGAGATGAATAAGAAGAGTAGAAGACAAGACGATGAGGTGAAACGGTGAGAGAGGGAGATAAGAAAATGAGGGTGCGGGTGGGATATTTATATTTAGGATTATACTAAATTAATATATATTATATTTATATATAATGTTTTTTATTCATAATTTTTATTCGGGTTTTCGGGTCGGTTTGGTTCTCCAAATTGGGGACCGACCATAAACCGAAAACCCGACACTACATTCGGTTTTCACCGAATAGACCGAAAGAACCGCATAAACCGAACTGATTTGCCCAAAACCGAAAAAATTGGTCGGATTAATCGGTTCGGCTCGATTCTGGACAGCACTATTGCTTAATTAAAAACATAGGTTAAATTTGTACAATTAAAAAATAAAAAAGGCCTAAGTGCAATGGAGGCCAGAAATCTAGGCCATGGGCCTTTATGATTGTCCATTAACCTCATCCAGGTAAGTAATTTGCAACGTTGGCCAATCGATTAATTTTATATGGGTGCTCTCTTCCATTCTCTTAGGTTTGCTCTTGATGTGGGACGAGAACTCATTTCTCTTACCTTGTTATTGTCTGGTCTCGAGAGATTTGAAGAGTTGAAAATCCATAAATATTCATTCAGATTTTCTTCTTTTCAACTTTGAAGAAGAAAGCTAATTACCTATCATTCAACCGCCTAATGGCTAAAAGTGAATAGTAAATTAGAAGCATGAACGCCTTAGCTATCCAAATCAAATAAAATAGCATCAAAGTTCAAACCTCAATTTTTTAAGTACATTCATTGAAAATTACATATCCAGTTGTAATAGCAAATGTAATACATGAGTTAAATCCACTACAACTTGTTAGGGATATATATAGTGGTTTGTTTTTTGAA
The DNA here is from genome assembly GCA_001974805.1 of Corchorus capsularis. Lineage (NCBI taxonomy): Eukaryota > Viridiplantae > Streptophyta > Magnoliopsida > Malvales > Malvaceae > Corchorus > Corchorus capsularis. The sequence goes on along the minus strand of AWWV01014148.1, from coordinate 24,482 downwards.
AATTTATCAAAATGTGCTTCATTATCAAAGTTCAAGTATCTTTGCAGTTTGCATATATAAGTGAATTTATCTAAAAACTTCTTTGGCCACAAAAATTCAGTAAGATGATACTTTTTTTAATCCATTCTTCCAGATAAAATGTACTTCTTCCCATCTCATTGAAAACATATAGGTCAAAACAACATTAATTCATATACTTATATGTTAAGAAAAAGTTTAAACTAGAATTGATACAAGGCAATGGAGTAGTTGTGAACTTTCTACTACATGAAAACGGAACAACCGAATGAACCATGAGTACTTCAGGCTTTTAGTTTTGATTTATAGATTGAACAAAATTAAGCTTCAAAGAGTTGTCCTTTATTTTGTTTTTTTTTTAGTAAAGGAGCGATAGATAAATTCAAAGTTAGAGTTTACAAGCCTAGGGAATGAAATCCCCCCAAATGTTAGCTTGTAACAAATCCAAAACAAAGTCAGGAATTACATAAAAAAAACAAAAGAGTCTTGCATGACTCTTCTCTTGTTTGCCATAGCATCAGCCACCATATTGCCTTCTCTATAACAGTATGAGATCTTCACATTAAGAAAGCTTTGCACAAGAGACTTGCAATCGAATATAATATTTCCTAAAGGGTGTATAGAATTATCAGCATTTTCAACAAGATTTATGACAAGCAAAGCATCACTAGAATTGTCCACATTATGAATTCCCCGATATTTAAATGGAAATGGTTCAATATGCGAATGGTTGGGACCCGAGACACATAAGCCCAATTTATTGGGTGGAAATAAAAAAAATACATTTAAAAAAAACATAAATATGGTTGAGGGGGTGTCGTTTATCAAGTGGGCACCCCCCCCCCCCCCATTTGTCAAACAACTAGCGCGACAACAAATTACGCACGGCATTGGTTTAAAAGGATGTTCTCTTTGTCTTCGATGACAAGAAGTTATCCTCTCTCTCATAAGAGCAAAAATACACAAGTATATAGGCTTTGACTTCTGAAACTTCAACAACACATATATAGGATCAATCCATGTATATATCCTAATCCTACCTCCAACACAAGAAAAAATAACTTTAAGATATAAATTGAGAACCTAAGGAATCCAATAACTGGGATATTAAACCATTAATAAAAGAGCACATAAGATACATACCATTTTCAAAATCTTTAATAAGTTCTAAGGCAACAACAGGCTATCTTGATACCTAAACATGTCCAATATATTGTTTGTCGTCCCCAGCCCCTTTATCAACTCTTGGAACCTATGATCATGTCGCCTATGGTACAAGCATAATTTACCAGTTATGATCTTCTACTTAGCATGTTCAATTCAGAAGGTTGGCTCGAGATCCCATATCCTTTTAGCCTCCCTAAAGGAACCCGTTGCTCTTCAAAATTAAATTCGATTTTACGATAGCTTGACTTAAAAAACTTAAACTACCTACAACACAAGGAAAAAATTTTTAAAAAAAAATCTTTGCTAAGTCTAAGGCAACCGTAGGCTGTCTCGATACCAAAACACGTTTAATACGTCGTTTTTCATCCCCAGCCCCTTTATCAACCCTTGAAACCTATGAGCATGTTGCCTCTGGTAAAGGCATAGTTTTCCAGTCAAGTCCTTCACGATCAACTCAGTTCCAGTCCAAAATCCAAAGCTACTTAGGGATTGGAGGACCAAATGTTACTCTTGCATTCCAAAGTCCAAAGATAGTGGTAATTGGAGAATGAATGTCACCGTTGCCACTGTTGTCCATGATCGGTTTTGGAGATTCAGTCTCCAAATCTTATAAAAAGTCGGTGCCCTATCCTCAAATTCCCCTCTTCCCTACCCAATCCCCTTAACCTGCAACAGAGGTGTAAGGCATGCTCTTCAAAGGAGTACAAAAACCCCACTCATAATCCCAGCAGGGGACAATCTATGAAACTAAACGTCTCACTTCGCTTATCAAAGGACAAAATCTTAGACTTGGTCTGATTACTTCTTCTATCGAAGGATATCAACTGCCAGTAACATGACATGTCAACAGAAATAGCAGAACGCCTCTGAAAGTGGATTCTTTTGTGTTGCTGCAAGAACGGATCCTTTGGCTGCTCAATCATCTTCCATGAATGACTATATGAATAGTACATAGCACACTCGACTTGGTCTAAGAGTCTAATATGAATCACTCTGTAACGAGTCACATCCATTATACCAAACCCGAAAGTATCACACTACTAGAAATCTACCCATTCTGCGACATACAGAATAAGTCGCAGAAAGGGCAAAAAATGTCGCAGATGGTTATCTGCGACAGATTATGCACGTCGCAACGTATGTAGCATGCGAGCGTGTCGCATATGCTCAACTACGACATGTTTGTCGCAGATACGAATTGCTTGCGACTAACTTTTAAGTGTCGCAGTTGACATTCATGACGTCGCAGTTAGTGGGTTGGCTTGCGACAAGGGGTTTGCCTTGTCGTCGAATCTCTCGTCGCAAGCTGTCGCATTTGATGTACATGTCTGTCGCAATTGCTTTTAGTGTTCGTCGTTGTCTGTCGCACATAAAGACCATGTTTGTCGCAATTATTTCAATTGTTTGTTGCAACTCGTCGCTGACAAGAGTATGTTTATAGCAAATAATTGACGTTCGTCGCATTGTGAGTCGCAAATTGTAAATAATATTTCAAAATTTGAGAATGCATAATCCCTTAAAAAAATCCATGATACCATACATTTCAAATACTGAAATACATGTTCTCAACAATACACTATTTCATACATAGATAATAAATTTAGTTTATTTACATCATGGTCTCTTAATTAGTATATACAAAAGTATTGCTAATAAAAATCCGAACTTACAAAATATCAATGTGTTCATTTCGTTGAAGAAGTTTGGTATATACCCCCCAAATCATTTGAAGAAAGATCACTGCCATAGAAAAATTCATTTTACACAAGAATCAGACCAGCAACAACCATTAAAAAGAAAAAAAGAAAGGAAAGAGAACCTGATAGCAATGTCTATGCTAGTAATTCAATAGTAAGCAAATTGTATGATAGTAATGAAGAAAGAAACTTATAGGAATAGATATTCAATCCTAAATCATGTTGAATGTAAGTCACTAAAATGTAGAAAAATATGAAAGTATTAATTAGATACTAATTAAGTTAATGGCATTGAGAAGGATTAACTAAATACAAAATTAAGCCAACATAACTAAATGCAACATGAATTTTATCCACAAAAAAAATATAAAGAAGTAGAAATACCCAATTTAATCAATTAAGAAATTTACCTAATAACAATCTCAGTCCAACCTGCAAGAACAAAACCCATGTAAGGACAATTTTATTTCTCTAGATTTTCCAACTCCATTATTAATCAGTTTTCAAACTCATCACAAACTACTACAAACCAACTCTCCTAATTTGTAAGCTGGTGCCTTGGTCAAACAAATATATTACAAAGCAAAAAAAGAAAAACCAAGACATTCCAAATTTTTCAGGGCCTTAAATCTCCCTCATATACTTGATGCTAGCAAAACAAATGACAACGGAATCAGATTAACAAATGCAACACCAGATTTCAAAATTATAGAAAAATAAGTAGAAGAAATGAAATGAGAGTTTCTAGTTCGCTACTTACCACTTTTAAGAACTTATTAGGGTTCCAAGAGCCTTTTACAAACCTGAAAAAGTGTTTTGGTATTGAGATCGTTAGGCAACATTTAAGGGGGTAGTATGTTGTCTCTAGATGAAATCATACCATTTTGTAAGTAGTATTGAACCAGAAAAACTACTTAGGTTGGAAGACCATAGAGAACTAGTTGTATAGGAATTATGCTCTAATTATCAAAGTTATGCACAACAAAATATTATATATATATATATATATTTTGTTGGAGAAAGGAGGTGGGAAGAACTATAATTTATTAAGCAAGCTCTTAGTTAATTACAAACTTCTCCACACTTTGCACTCACACACTACAACACACACACGCTCTCTTGCTCACTAACTTTCAAATTGACACCTCACTACTTGCTCACTTTCAAGAGCTCACACACTTTTACTCATTAGCTTACACAACTTCACTTTCAGCTTACTCGACTAATTGGCCTAGGCTCCTATTTATAATGGTTTAAAGTCGGTTAACACAAAACTTTTTACACACTGACTTAACCATGCCACCTGAAGGAACTTGACTAGATGTTTCTAGAGACATACCCTATTAAACTGACTTGATTTCTCCTAGATTCTTCTTCATGTTGGTTTGCCAATTGCAAACAGACTTAACTTGCTAACATGAATTTTCTACATGCTTCTACACAATTCTAGTTTGCCTGTAATAAGGAATTGTTTAGAGAATTGATATATATATATACACACATATATATTACCCAAATCTAGCTATTAAAATACCTTTTAAACTTTAACCAAATTTTCTTTGAAAGAAAAAAAAAAGGAAATTAACATCCTAAATTATATTCCTAGTAATTAAATAAAAGAATCAAATGGAACTTCCTTTTTCTTTAATCGAATTGTCCCAATTTTTCATTTGCCCAAGCTACAAGCCAACAAAATGAGAAGGTGTGATGCAAAATGTTTCATTTTTAGAATTAATTACCCATAAAGAAATAGGTTAGTATGAAATAATAAAATCGAAGAACAATGAGATTTATTTGGCTCTAGAAAGCCACGATTCAATGCCAAGAGCATTTACAAAGAACATAAATAGGCAGCTAAAAGCAAAGAGAAATTGGAGATACCTGGAACCCAACAACATCTACCAATTTGAACACCCAAGGGTTATTGTTGGCTGCTTCTTGTTAGTGAGTTGTTACCCCTTTTTAAAAAAAGAAAATGCCTGCAGGCAGAGACTACTAATTTCTTCTTAACGAAAGGGGGAAAGAACCATACCAGCGAGGAGGGAGCTGGAGCGATGAGCGACCTTGGAGATACCAGCAACGACTTTGAGACTTTTCAAGGGTTTTCGACTAAGTATATAACCAAGATTCCGCCGGATTAGGAAAGAGGGACGGTGTGAAATTTCGGCCGGAGGCTTGGGTTGGTAGAGGCTAAGGTCGTGAAAGCGGCGCCCTGAGACTTAGAGTTGAATAGGGGAAATAGAAAAGGGCAAATTGTTATGAACCTCTAGGGTTGTGAGCAGCGGGCAGCTGCACCCTTAGTAAAATTTCAAACGCAAAGTTCGTCTCAGAAACTACTTTATGCGACGGATTTTGAATGTCGCAATTGCTGTATGTCGCAGAATGGGTAGATTTCTAGTAGTGTCATCAGCACGTTGTTTATCACCTTTCTTTCCATAGCCATCACCTTTCTTTCCATAGCTAGCTAAGTTTCGAAGCTGGTTATTGTTGGGATTCCAAATAGCAAACTTGGGAATGGGATCACCTACCCAAGTGAAGACACCTATTTTTAGACCTATATCCTTTAATTTATATTTGTTTCCATCATTGTATTTAGGGGAAGGGGCATTTAGGTCAATTCTTAATTTTCTAAGTAATTCAGTCCCCCCAATTGCATTTGATATTATTCATTACTTTATACTGTCGTCATTAACGTATCATATTCTATCATCATTACATTATTTTAGTTGTATTTTGCATAATAGCAAAGGTTAAACACTTTGGGTCGAATCCCCTCCTTTTTCTTTCATTAGTGGGCTTCTTTTCTATTTTGGACCATTTCATTTGGACTTGTCCTCACAAATTGGACCAATTACTTTCTCCTTTTCCACAAAGGTCAAGGCTATTTTGAGTCCTTTTAGTGTCCTTCTAGTTTCATTTCCTAATCCATTCTCTTTTATTTCTTCATACACCTCCCTTTTTAATCTAAACTCCTTTTTTGGTTCATTTTAACTGGTAATTGCCTTCAAATTGGTAATCTCATTTTTCCTTTTTAAATTAAATTAGATCCTCTTCTAATTAAGCTCCAATTCTTCCGTTGAACTTTGGGTTTTTCTTTAGTTCTTTTGGGTCTTTATTTTATATATGGTCGTTGGGCCTTCTTTTGGGCTTTTGCTAATCGAAGAAGGTCACATTCCCATTTAAATAAACCCATTCTATGTTACCTTTTTCTAATTTTGTGGACTTACAAGAACAAAGAAATGTACAAAGAAAAAAGCAGGGGCCTTGGTGCTTCTTTTGAGTGTCTCAAAACTCCTTTCTTTTTCTTCCTTAAACCCATCTCTTAGCACTCTGCAAGCTTAGTCTAAATTGGCTCTCAAACATTAATCCCATGGATGTTGTCACCAAAGGGCCCATCACACTTGTAAATTCAGAACCTGCAAGTTCAATCTAAATCACTTTTGAACCCCTGTCAAGCAAATTACTAGCATCAGTTGACATATGGCTTTGGTTCCCGCATGGCATTTAGGTATGGCCTAGTTACATTCCACCTTTGCATTTAATTAAACTTCATACATTCATTACTAAACACTTACATTTGCACTAGTAGTCATCATATCAGCTCCCTACATTCAGCATACATTTAATCATTGCGAACTTCCATTCCAGTATACATAGTTAGCACATTTCATATTCATACAGTACACTTTAGCAGTAGTATTGTAAATGAAGTCCCCAAACATGCTTTTGCATAAAAACAGAATTCTGAATTCATCCAGCATCACTCACACTTATCACAATCACTCATAGAATAACATTCAGATATTACTTTGACATAGGACATAACAACATTGCATTTGGAGAAAGTTCAGCAGCATATATAGCATTCATTAGCTTATTCCACAGAGTATGTTAGTAAGAAAGAAAGCCTACCTTGCTGTCAGGACTTGGTTGGCTGCCCTAAGCCATAGAAAAGTCCTGATTGTGCCACACCAACAAACAAGGTTCACCTGTGAGTGCAAACAAAACAATTCAACAACCTTTATTTCAATTTGCGGAAGAGTGAAGGAATGAGAAAGTCACCTGCCAAGCTGTATTTTTCCAGTAGATTGTATGGTCCACGTCATCAATCCCTTTACACGTGAGTTGAGGAAAGCGCAAGGAAGCGGCGGAATTAGCCAGAGAGAGACAAAAACAATCTGGCGTTGGTCCCTCTTTTTGCTTCCACCCTCAATCATCCATCTGTACAAGATGACAACAAACCTTAATTTCATGAAAAAATAAAAATGGGCATGATTGAAAATTGCAAAACCGTTGGATAAAGGAGTCATCCACGGTTAAAATTGAAGGGTTACAAGCTTTATAAGCTTCATGGTTCAATGATCAAGGGGCGGTTTTTAGAGAGAGGGTTTTGGGAAGAGTAGGGTTTTTGGGTTTAAAGTTTCGGTTTTTATCGAAAATACAGAGGAAATTACAATAAAAAAGAGCCATTAGAGACTTACCTGTTCTAGATCATATCTAGATCACGAAGCTCTTAGCTCTCTGTTTCCCCTCCTTGTTCTTATCTTTTTTTCATACAAAACACTATTTTTATTTTCTCTTTGTTCTTTGAAAGCTTTGGTCTTGGTTTTAGTTTAGAGAGCCTTCGTTCTTTGAAAGCTTTGGTCTTGGGTTTAGTTTAGAGAGGGGAAGGTCGGTTTAGGGTGTTTACGGCGATGGTGGTGGTGGTGAGAGTTTCAGCACCTTGGTTTGGGCGGCTAGGGTTTAGAGGGTTTCGAGTGGGGGAAGAAGGGAGGAGAAAACGGAAAAAGGTTTGGCCTTTATTTTATATGCATTTGCTTGGTTGTGGTTTATACCTTATCAGCCTTATTTTATTTTGTTTTATGGTTATTAATGTGTGGACCAGATTCATTTGACCTTTGAAATCTTGGGTATTTGGCTGGTTCATTCATTTTAGTCCCTTGCAATTAGCTTTAAGTAAGCATGATTAATAAAAATGCAATCTTGGTAGTAAAAATTAAGTCTTTAGTCTAAAAGTTGGGACTTTGATTATAAAATTAAATCTTTGGATCATAAAGGTAGAGTCTTGTTGATTTTATTGAGAAAATTAAATATTTGGATCATAAAGGTAGAGTCTTGTTGATTTTATTGATAAAAGTTAAATCTTTGGATCATAAAGGTAGAGTCTTGGTGATTTTAATGACAAAAATTGAATCTTTGGATGATAAAGGTAGAGTCTTGGTGATTTTAACAACAAAATTGGATCTTTAGGGAGTAAATGTTAAGTCTTGGTGATTTATCAATATACATATCAACCCTGAAGACCTTGTGATTGCCATCTCCGTCAGTGCCGCCGGTAAGTTCAGGGGATGGCCACCTCTTCGTTATTATATTATGATCAAAACATAAATAGAGGAACTAAGAAATTAATCACAATATGATTAACTCAACAGCTCGATTTGAATCAGCTATTTCTTTCAAAAATATATCACGAGCATACTCAAGTATTTGTCTAGATTTAGATGCGCTTTGCTTTCATTTTCCCACTGGAGAGTCTTTATTTCAAGTGCAATGGCATTATAAAGCAAAGATAGGGCAAGTGCCACTCCAGCCTTGGTGTTCTAAAATCCACTAATCTCAACTTTTTTTTAGAAGAGGATGAACATGTCTCTTATCTAAATCTAAATATATCAAAGTAATCCCTCATGATTACTTTTTATGTATTTTGACAAATAGGCCACCTTGATTCGTTGGTCTTTTTAATTTCTTTTTCTTTTTTTTCATAGTTTTTTGGATAAATGCTCAAATTGGTCTCTAATGTCTGCAAAAATACTCAAATAAGGATCTAAACTTTTAATTTGGTTAATTAAATCCCTAAAAGTTGCACAATCGTCTCAAATAAGTCCATGATGTCAAATTGGAATCATAATAAACCCCAAAACGTTAGGGATTTAAATTAACATCAGGTACTGATTTAAGCCGATTTTGCAACGTTAGGTATAATTTAGTCGATTTTGCAATGTTAGGAACTGATTTTAGCCAATTTTGCAACGCTATGAATTGATTTTAGCCGACTTTGCAATGTTATGGACTTAATAAACCAAATTAGAAGGTTAGCCCTTATTTGAATCCCTTCCCATGCAAAATAGAGATTTCGTTTGGTGGCTGTCTTTTTTTTTTTTTAATTAATGTTGTTTTGATTGAGAGTTACCTATTGTTTATTCTCGGTTTCTTACTGGATACTTCATATATTTGAAAATTCTATAGATATACACTATAAGTGAAGTGACCAAGATTAAAAGTTCATCCTCTTGTTCAGGGGCATTTTTTTACATTAAGCCAAATTTAAAAGGCTAAATAGCCTCATTGCCCCCTGAAGTTTGCAAAGTTAGGCCAATTTGCCCCCTAAACTAAAATTTTGGCAAGTGTTCCCCTTTAATTTTCAAAATCGCGCCAATCTCCCCCTTGCCGTTAACGTCGTTAGTCACGTGCAGTCACGTGACTAACGATTCCATCAGAGACTAAGTTATCTGCCTACGTGGCATTTTTTGACTGACGTGGAATATCCACGTCAGCTCAGGTGGGCCCATTGGACCCACGGGCAGAAAAAGCCCGACCAAAGTTTTAAAAAAAAACTAAATCGAAAAAAGGAAACGGAAAATACGTAAAAGATTAAGGAAAATAAAAAGGATATATTTCAAAAAAAACTTGAAAAGGTTAAATCCCTAAAACGATTTGTGAGAAAAGTCGAGAAAAGAAAAAAGAGAAAAGACTTTCCAGACTAAAGATTCCTGCCTGATTGAACAAGCCATGGCGACCGACGGCAATGGAGGCGAAAATGAGAGCGACAGTAGCGACGTACCTGATGTGGAGGCTTATTTCAATAAGCCCAGTGCTTATTTCGATAATCCCATGCGTAAAATGAAAAAAAAAAAAAAAGGTAAGTTTTCTGTGGTAAATTTTTTGCGATTTAGGTTTTAATAAATTGGGGTTTTTACTGTAGATGGGCTTAGATTTGTGTTATGTTGACTTAATTTGTGATTATGGTTAAATTAGTGATTATTTTAATAAAATTTTGGGTTTAGTTTAGGGATTTAGGTCGGGTAATTGGGGGTTTAATGGTTAATGGACAAATTGTTTATCTTTTCTAATGGTTTCCATTATTCAAATCTGGAAAAGTCCTTAATGAAGGTTTTAGTTTATAAAAAATGGTGTCAGTGGACCCTTTATGTCTTCATGCCAGTGGAGGATGAATTATTCTGTCATGTCTTTTTCCTTGTGTTTGGTGTGTGCATATGACCAAGGGTTTTGTGCTTGACATTGTGTCGTTTTATGTTTGGAAAATTGATGTTATCAATATGAAATGCAGTTTCTTAAGGAATTTGGTGAAGCTTTTTCTGTCGAGGTTGAAGATTTGGGAGCTGATGAAGGTTCGGCTGATGGTTTAGGTGAGATTCCAGTGGAGTTAGTCGATGAATATGAAGATTTACTTCATGAAAAGGGAATTAAAAAAGCTCACTTAGTAAGAACTAGGTGTTTGTTTGATGGGGAGGGTGATGAAGAATTGGAGAAAGGTAGAGATTTGGCTCATAGAGCTGCTGGAAGGGCATTGAGGAAAGCAAAGAAGAAAGTTGCAGCTGAGGGCCAAGATGATAACCAAGTCCCTGTGTTTAACCCAACAACCCACTTTCTAGATCCAGATCATGAGGCTGAGGTAAGTGGTTCTGAATTTGGGTCTGATGATAGGGTTAGTTTAGTTTCCACTAATGATAGTGATGACCAGCAGAATGAGTGAGTTACATTGGAGGAAATCTCGGTGGGTGCATTTTAATGAGAAAAATGATATTCCTGAGTTCTGTCAGGACATGGTCTTTGTGTCAAACAACCAGTTCAGGGATGCAGTAAGAAAGTGGGCCACAATGAAGCATTATGAGATTTCTTTTTTAAAAAATGATTCCAACAGAATTAGAGTTTGGTGTATCTCTGCTCCAAACTGTCATTGGCTGATTATGCCTAGTGATTGCAGTCAATGTAGAGGCTTTAGGGTAAAGACCTTTACTGATGTGCATGCATGCTTTGGAGTTTTCACAAATAAAATGGTGACAACAAAAGTTATAGCTGAGAGGTTGCATGAAACTGTTAGAGAAAATCCTAAGATGAGATTGAGACAAATTCAAAAGGCGGCTGAAGATATATTTTAGATTAGGGTTGCCATGAGAACATGTGTTAGGGCCAAAAAACTAATCAGGGATAAAATTGCTGGAAACTACAAGGAAGAATTTGCACAGATGTGGGATTATGCGAATAAGTTGTATGAGAAAAACCCCGGAAACACTATTAAGTTGGAAGTTAGGAGAGTGATAGATGACTCCCCTCCACACTTCAGGAGGTTTTACTGCTGCTTTGCTGCTCTGAAATAGGGATGGAAAGAGGGATTTAGGAGGATTATTGCGGTAGATGGGTGTTTTTTAAAGGGCCCATATAAATGTCAGATTCTGAGTGCAATTGGAAATGATGCAAATGACCAAATGTACCCTGTAGCTTGGGTTGTGGCAGAGACTGAAGATGTAGATACATGGGCATGGTTTTTTGCATTGTTAAGGGATGACTTGGATGCTTGTGATGGTTTCGAGTTCACAGTCATGTCTGACCAACAAAAGGTAAAGCTTTCTAATTTTAATCACTTAACTGCATTGGTTGTTTTGCATGTATTAATTGATGTTTTTTGCTACCAATGTCAGGATTTGAAGCGTGCACCAAGTGAAGAGCTCTCAAAGGCTGAGCACAGAAATTGTGCCAGACATGTTTTTTCAAACTCAAGTGGGAAAGCCTTGAACAGGTCATATGAGCAAGCATTTTGGCAAATTGTAAAGGCCGGGATAGAGCCAGAATGGCAAGCACTTCAGGATCAGTTGATTGCCAAGAATGATGTAGTTGGGAAAGAACTCTTTCCAGTTGAGAAGGAACCAAGAGCATGGACAAAGGCGTTTTTTGGAGAGCATGCCAAGTATGACATGGTCGACAACAATATCTGTGAGAGCTTCAACTCAATACTCTTAGATGCAAGAAACAAGAGTATCATTTCAATGTTGGAGCAAATAAGAGAGGAGACAATGAAGAGAATTGAAGCCAAAAGGAGTTTCTGTGCAAAGTGGAACCTAAACTATGGTCCTTTGATTAAGAAGAAGTTTGATGAAAGGAAAAAAGAAGCTCGAACTTAGAAAATACAGTCATATGGTGAGAATGGGGCTGAAGTAAAGAAAAGAAGAAGAAGCTACATTGTCAAGTTAGATAGAAGGACTTGCAGTTGCAGAATTTGGCAGATTTCTGGCATACCTTGTTGCCATGCCATTTCTGCTAGGGGTGTCCATACCCGACCCGACCCGAATAACCTGACCGGTTCAATCGGTTTCGGAGCTGGTGGGTCGGGTAAATCGGTGCAGTCGAGTTGCTCGGTGCAACCCGACATAGTAGTCGGTGTCTCGGTCTTTTTGTCGGGTTCGGATATCGCGACCCGAAACCGTCCGAGAACCTGACAATGTTTTTATTTAAAATAAATATAAATTATATATTATATATATATACATTATCAGTTTATATTTTAATTTTATAACTTAATTATATATAAATATTATATTTTTATATATCGAAAATATATATACATCAAAAACAAAAACAAAATAAGAAAATTTCATTAAAATATTCTCCCTCTTTTCTCTCGACACACCCAAAACCCTATCTTCTTCTCCGACCTCTCCCGTTTCTCAAGTCACCGCCGATCGATGCCGGAGCCTCTCGACAGACAGTCAGAGGCCGGGACTCACGACGCCTTCTTCCTCCTCTCTGTTTGTCTTCATCTTTGCCCGATTTGAGTGAAACCTAAACCCTAAGCCGAAAATCCCCAATCCCCAATCCTTTGAAATTCTTCAAATCTTTTCCAATTTTCCTCAAAAATCTCCTCCTCTTGTGACTTTGGTGGGAATCACCAGCGAAATGGACAACCTCGACGCCGCCGACAACCATCAAAATCCAAGTAAGCTTATCCATCTTCACTCCGGTTCTACTACTTACTCACCTTTGCAATCCTTTCTATTAATTATACAGTGTATTGCTTTGGTTTCGTTTGGTATGGGTGTTGTCTGTTGAGTCCCAAACGTGGACATCGAAGACATGTAAATTAGTAAAAGTTTGTCTTTGCTCATTTTCTTAATAAATAAACTTAATTTCTTAGAAATTAGGTGGTGACGTCTCTGTTCTTTATTTTGCACTCATGTGATTATGTGAACTAACTAATTGAAAAAAAGTCACATATATGTATGACTACTTTTTGCTTTACTTTTCTGTCATTCTGTTGGTACATTTTGGCATGAAGTTTTGTCGCAAATCTTAAATTAAGCATCCTGATCAGTGAAAAATACAAGTATATTGTATACTTTTTTAGCCATTTACAGGAGCATACGATTAATTAGTGTCATCTGCATTTTATTTGACTTATCTGCAAATCTGTTCCAACTTCCCCTTCGCAGGAATATGAATAGAAAATTGTTGCAAAACATGCTTAATTTCCAGATTCACTTCTCATTTATTCTCCTTTGTAATTTGGGTTGGACCCGACCCGACCGAGGACCGACGGAACCGACAAAGTCGGTTCCCTTCGGTTCTAAAGGTACTCGGGTCGGTCCTCGGTCCTATTTTTAATCTGTCGGTTCTGTAGTGGAACCGACCCGACCATTTGGACACCCCTAATTTCTGCCATGTGGAGAACTAGAGTTGAACCTGATAACTTCCTTGACCCATGTTACAGCAAGGACACTTACATGAGAGCATACTAGTACTCACTGCATCCCATTAATGGTGCTCATGAGTGGAGAAAACTTGACAGGGAAAAGTTGATGCCACCATTAAAAGAAAGGCAAAAGCCTGGGAGACCAAAAAAGAACAGGAGGAAGGGACCTGAAGATAAAAAATTTGAAACCCGAGACTAGTGGTAGGAAAGGCACCATCATCACCTGTGGCAAATGTCAACAACAAGGGCATAACCAGAGGAGCTGCAAAAATCCACCAAAAGCTAAGGTTATAGTCATTAGAATTCTGTGTTATTCATAACTGTACTTGGTTGATTATAATGTGCTTTGATGCTTATTTTCAGGTTGCAAAAAAGCAAAATCAAGCAAGCAGAGTTCCTGCACAAGCCACTACAGCAAGCAAAGGTCCATCAACTAGAACTGCATTGCCTGACATCACAATTAAAGAAAACATTGCAGTGTCTCGAGCTCAATCTCAACTAATGCAATCTGTTGCACTAGACAAGACCAAAGGAAAAAAGAAGATCACAACTGCAGAAGTGAGGGTTAGGAAAAAGTCAACCAAGGGCATGGGATTGTACCCCAACAAAGATGGAACCTCTACCTTCTATGTAAGTTCAATTATGGCATTTTAATTGTCCAATTTGATTATAATGTGTTCTGTATGTGGAAATAAACAATATTATTTGCAGAATGCATTTGATTTTGGAGACTCTTCAAGAGGACCTGTACTGGAACTAAAAGGGCAAGAACATCAAATGCATATCCAGTTGGGACTCAGGAATCAGTTAAGAAGCAGAAATGAGCTGCCTACCAATGTTTATCATGTTAGTTTACGATAGTAGATTTCTGGAAATGTAAAAATTAGGATGTGGTTTTAGCTACATTTATGACCTCATTTTGGAGACTCTTTAGTGGTTTTAACTAATGTAAAAATCACTAATGGCATGGTTTTTGCTAATGCATACGTTAGGATCTGGAAATGTAGCAGGTTTTGGATGACCGAGCACTTTTTTGGTTTTAAAGGTTATTAATATGAAGGAAAGCTATTACTCAATGAAATTCTTTAATTGAAGTTTCTTGAATTCAGAAAAGTTACATTTTCATTGATCATTAATGCTAATACAGGTTTTACAAACTGGAGTTTCTAGAATTCAGAAAAGTTGTATTTTCATTAATCATTGGGTATGCTAATACAGGAATTACAAACTGGAGTTTCTTGAATTCAGAAAAGTTATATTTTCATTGATCATTGGGTATGCTAATACAGGAATTACAAACTGGAGTTTCTTGAATTCAGAAAAGTTATATTTTCATTGATCATTGGGTATGTTAATACAGGAATTACAAACTAGTTGCACTATGGCAGTGACAGAAATCCATTCCCATTGGAATTGCTTTTCAAAAAGAACAAAATAAAGCCATTTATTACACAAGAAACAAAAAAGCACATTCTGTAAATTTCTTTTGACTTCTTGTTTGGGCATGCTTTAAGTTTTAGACTTCTATTTTCCTCTTTAAGAAGATCCACTTCAACTCTAATTTTCTCAATTTCTTCAGACTCTCCATCATGCTTTCCTGTAACTTCATAATCAATAACATTTCTGCCAACCACACCAGTCAATGCGCTTCCACCATCATTATCACCATCATCAACTTTGATTCCAACATTCCACAGCTGCCTTCTTAGCCTCTCATTTTCATTACCAAGCCTTATTTTTTTCTCTCGGAAAGCAAAAAGCATGTCCCCAACTCTTTTAGGCAGCTGGTTTTCATACCAATGGAAAAACTTACACCCACCTTCCTATCAAACCCAAAAATAGAAGAAGAAAAAATAATTACACAAACCCTAATTTCAAACCAAATTAAACCCAAAAACTCAAAAACTCACCTTGTATCTACTGCAACCATAAAATCTTCTACCGAATTTCTCTTTTATCCAAGAAGTTGAAATTAGAGAGACTTGCTTGCAGTAACAAAGAACCTCTCCATTCGAATTAAACTTCATTTGGGAAGAACACTCATCTCTTGAAGAGCCCATGAAACTCAAAAGAGGGAGAGAATCTAAGAAAAGGGGAGGAAAAGAAGATGAATGAAAAATAGGGTTAAGATCTCCTTTTATTTTGTTTTTCTTTTTTTCGATTTAGTTTTAAAAAATAACTTTGGGCGGGCTTTTTCCGCCCATGGGTCCAATGGGGTCCACCTGAGCTGACGTGGATATTCCACGTCAGCCAAAAAATGCCACGTAGGCAGATAACTTAGCCTCTGACGGAACCGTTAGTCACGTTATTGCACGTGGCTAACGGCGTTGACGGTAAGGGGGGGATTGGCGCGATTTTGAAAATTAAAGGGGAACACTGGCACAATTTTTAGTTCATGGGGCAATGAGACTATTTAGCCAAATTTAAAAGGATTGAACTACAAAGAGAAATACTACATAACAAAAACATGATTAAATCATAAAAACTAATTTAATTTGTTATGAATATGCATGTATCATATGTGGATGTCCATGAATCTAATTAATGGATGGATAAGAATGATGAGTAGGTTCATTTACTCACATATGCCTATGTACTAAGTTAATCCTCTTGTATTTATGGTGATGTATCTATGTGCCTATAAATAGTACATTTGCTTTGTTATGAAATAAGATGAATAAGATACAATTTCTCCCCTTCTCCATATTCTCTTGTGTCTTTTCGTTCTCTTGTCTTTTCCATACTTCAATTCTCTACTCATTTGCTTTGTTCTGTTATCATTTCACAACATAATTTAATTTAATTTACCTCACCCTAACAAACAGATCATACAGTCATTATAATTCAAACAAAAAAAGAGATCATACAATCATTAAACTAAACAATTTTTTTCCCTAGCTGCTAGTAAACAGATCGTATGGCCAAAAGAAACTGCTAAAAAAATAGCCAATTAAAAAGTTTAAAAAAGAAATCGTTATTTTCCTTGATGATGAAAAAAAAATCGGATTTCTTTCAAAAATATGAAGTCGAAGAAGACACAACAGCAAAAAGCGCGGGCAAGCGCGTGTAGATTAACCACGTTAACTGTCACTGCACACGTGGACATAGAAAAGAACAAAACATAAGCCTGAGAGCTTATCAAACTCTGCGCCTGAGCGCTTTCCTCTAAATCATTTGTCCATTTCCAACAAAAAGTTTTGAAACCAAAAAAGTTTCCAACAAAAAAGTAGAAGCAAGAAAGAGAAGTGAAGACTGGGCTTTGGCCGAAATGGACATCTGGAACAAGGCTCGAAGTTTCGCCGAGGAAGCAGCGAAACGGTCGTCGGAGCTAACTATCGGTTCCGCCAAGCTCTCCGATATAGTAACCGAGGCTTCCAAAAGGTCCAAGGAGATCGCGGCGGAGGCTTCGAAACGAGCCGACCGGATCAGAGTTGAAGCCGTGAAGCGAGCCGACCTCATCAAGTCGTCTCTAGCCGAGGGGATCGCGCCGCCACAATACACGGAGGCTCAGGTGGAGCAAGTGAAGGAATTGGAGAGGTTTGGTATTAATGAAGAATTAAGAGACT
The DNA here is from genome assembly GCA_001974805.1 of Corchorus capsularis. NCBI lineage: Eukaryota > Viridiplantae > Streptophyta > Magnoliopsida > Malvales > Malvaceae > Corchorus > Corchorus capsularis. The sequence goes on along the minus strand of AWWV01014148.1, from coordinate 7,269 downwards.
TCGTCAAGGGGATTACTCCAAGCACATTTCAGGATTTTCCTATACCTGGTAAATACTTATACTTCATTTACTTTTTGTTTGGATGCTGGGAAAATGTCGTAGGCAGTGGAAAATTGGATAGTGAATGTGAGAATTTAAAAAGTCAAAGCTCTCATTGGTGACTTAGAAAATTAAAGAACTGAAAGAAGTTTTAGTTTTCTTAAATGTAGAAGTCACCATCTTTAGGCTTAATTTTCTAGTAGTTTTTGAAAAATTGATGAGCTTTTTGATTGGCAGATGATTCACCCATGTCTGATGTTCCAACTGTCTCAAATGTAAGGCAAGATCTTAGTGAGTGGCAAGAAAAACATGCCCATCTTGTGCTTTCTACAGTTAAGGTATACATTTTTGATGAATGATGAGAGAGCTACTTACTTGTCTAGGAAAGAGAAGTAATGCCTAACACATTTTTATCTATTAAGTGAACAGATTTTCCTATAATATAAGTGTAAATTGTTTAAATATTTAAGACATTATTTTATAATATGAATGATTAAAATGTTTATTGTATGGCCATATGCAAAATATCATTAAGAAAAGCTTTACTCGAGTGCTTCATAAAATGCACATAATTGCAATTGCGTTGATTTGACTGACTCCGAGTCATTATCTTATCTATTCTTACACCAATTGTCGGAATGAATCGCATATTACTATCATCCAGATTGATCAAATATAACAGGAAGATTGTAGCTAGAGTATTGTTGAAGCCTTAGGGAAAGAGCTTGTGAGATCTTGACCAAGAAGAATGATTGAAAATGACAAATTCGAACTCGGTAACTGCGCATTTGTTGTGTTTGGCTTTGTTGAAAGTATAACATTCGATGAGGTTTGAATCATATCATATGAACCATTTTGTGATGCTTCACTCAACTTTGAGATTTAATATTCATATATATGGAAGTTCTGTTCTGAATTCTTCATGGACGAATTTGACCAGTAGTTTGTAGTCGACCATTTCTCTAAATATGTCTTTATTTCCTTTATGCTATATTCCAGGAAATTTCAAAGTTAAGATATGAGTTGTGCCCACGTGTTATGAGAGAAAGGAAGTTCTGGAGAATATACTTTATACTCGTAAACAGTCATGTTGCACCGTAAGTAACCTGTATTAAGCCTTCATTTTCTCTTCTACTGAATTTTAACCTGCGTGCATTATTAAAAATGAGCTAGTCTGAATGTTGGATTACTTCCATGCACTTTTTCTACACTTTAATTTATGTATTTTAGTATTTTTAGGAAATGTCAAAGAAGAAATAAAAAACTTTCACCAAGTGTACATTCTGCCATGGATTTATCCTTTGCATGCGACATAGTTATTTCATTTAGTGTAGTCTTGTTTCCAATTGAGTTTCAAAATTCATTAGGATACATCCTTAGTCAAAATTATTTGCTTCTGCAGTTGTACATGTCACCTTGATCCAATGGTGCTTTTAGAATTTGCTTCATGTAAATGTGCATTTGCTTTAATCCAATTACTTTATTTTATTTTTTTTTAATTGGCTAAGGCACCTTGATAAACTGAGTCTTCACATATCTTTTTTTTTTTTTTACTAGGATTAAACTATGCTAACTTATAGTTCCTTATAGGTTTGAGAAGCAGTACATGGAAGAAATTAAGCAAAACTCTGCCGATCAAGTTACAAATGAAAATTTGAAAAAATCTTCTGGTGTTGAAATGACTTCTAAACCAGAAGGAAAGGAAATAACTTCTAAACCAGAGGCAAAGGAAACAAAACAGCCTAGTAAAACTTCGACCTCATCTGCTGAACAAGACCTAGATGTATTTCTTTTGGGTGGTGACAGTGATGAAGGCCCTGGTACCTTATCTTTCTTTTTGTGTTCCATTTTCCTTTTTCAAGCGTTAGACTGGTCTTTTGTCCCTTTTTCCTTGTATTGGATTTTCCTTTCTCTATATTTGATCATGCATCCAGGTTTTATGGTCAAAATTGTTGATATACCTATAACTTAAAAGTGACTCTTCCAGTTCCTTTTCTTTTTAATGTTAGAATGTGCTAATTATATATATGTTTGGTGCATCAGATGATGAAGATGGGGACTTCGATGATGATTTTGATAAAATGGTTGACAGTTCGGTAAGAACTGTTCTGTCTCATTCAACCTTGTCTGCATATAGTTTACGGTTTAGGTGCTTGTTTTCTTTCACCACTTTTTTGAGTTGCTTGGGCTATAGACTGGACTACTAATAGTGAAAATAGAAGCTGGATTTAGAAATGTGAGCTTAAACCATGCAATCTGGTATCTACATACTCAATGCTTTCTGTCTATATGATTATACCTGTTTTCAGTTTTAACAAAATCATTTTAACAATTGAAAACGGAAATCAAGTAAACAGAAAGGGAGGCATGCATTAAAATTATGATTTTACTTGGTGGATTGTAGTGAGAACATAATATATGATGGTGTATGCTCATGCTCTTGTTTACATGGAGCACACATTATTTGGTCAGCTTGCATTACATTTTCCTTGCAACCATTGCAGTTTGATGTGTCTGTGTTCAAATTTCCTCTCACCCTGAATAGGAGTCTCGGAATCTTTTAAATGAATGTAATATAGATGTGTTCTAAAACTAGCTGGAACCTGCAGGATGACGAGAAGTAGGACAAATCATTGGCAATCTGGGAACTGGTCTCAAACATGGTTGATATCATTGCTATCGGATCTGAAAGCAGTCTCTGCATTGATCGCTAAAACATTTTTTATGTGGAATAAAGAACTGGCAGGTAATCTATATATAGCTCTCTGTCAATAGAAGAACCCCTCCGTGTTAATTTTCATTTTTTCTTGTCAGATTTTTTCCTTTCCTTTTATTTTTATTTTTTATTTTTCTCTTAGGATGGAGGTGGGTGTTATGCTTTTGTAAAGGCTTTTTAATCCTTTATTAGCAGCAAAAGATCGCTTTTGTGTAAATATCACTTTCATCCAAAAGGAGTGATTGTATAACTCTTTTAACTCATTTTCTCCCCTTCACTCGTGTGTATATATATAGACAATTGCTTTCAAAAAAATGCAAATGCAATTAGTTTTCTTGGATGATCATCAAATCAAGTCCAAGAAATCAACCCTATTGGCTTTTATGGAATGTCCTATATATGGAGCGGGACATTTTCTTCATATAATGTACGTATATGTGCTATGAGAATTCAAATTTTGTAGAATCTCCATCTTTGCACTGGGTTCCAAGTTCCAACCATGTTGTTAGGAATGTTGTCTTAGCCAGGTTGGCTGTATCAGATATCAATGTCGACGTGTCTCATTGTCTTGTCTTGTACTATATTAACTAGTATTAAACAAACAAACAATTACTATCTGCAGTAATAATTAGTACTAATATCATACTTAGTTGGTCGTTTTCAATAACCATCTTTAATTAACTTGCAAAGATTTAGAAAACAACGTTAATTAAGTTTGATCATCATACATTAATATTAATACCCGATTCTTGGACTCTGCCTTGCCATGCAAATCATTTCTACAATAACAACATTTTCCTCGTTTATTACCTTACCGCCTTGAGCCGGTAATCCAACTTTGGACTTTGGAGGGTTTCTTTGAATTTTTTGTTTGGACTTCTTGTTCTTATCGTTACTTTACTTAACACCAAATTAATTGCTACTTTCGTTGTTATTATTATACATAAAATAGAATTTTGTAGTTATTTTCTTAATTTTAGTCATATACTCTATGTTTTGTAGTTTCTCTCTAAATTCACCCCACTTCTTTAAAAGATTACTACTTGATTTCTAACAGATTTGAGATTTGAATTATTCTTTAAATATTCCAATTTTTCTCTTTATCTTTTATTCTTTTTACAAATTTTTCTCTTTATTTGGAACTGAAATTATCCAATGTATTAAAAAAAAATCTATAAACACTTAATGTTATTTATTCAAGTTCACCAGAAAAAAACCTACATATACTCATACACTACCTCTCATGAATTTGAATGCTAATATTGATTTGTTGATTGGGATCTTCTTTAAGTCTTGGAAGTTTGGTCTATACTCTATAGCCTTTTCCCTTTGGGCTTTGGGAGCATTTCTTTGTTTCTATTAGACAAAATATAGACCAAAATCCATAATATATACTATCATCTATGCTTTCTTGATATATAGATTAAGAGGAACATATATTTTGGAGAATGATTTGTACTCTTATAAAACATACTAATAAAAGACCAAATTTTTTTTTTTTGAGAAACCGCTGGGAGGAGGAGTTTTCCTCTGAGGCGGTTTCTTGATTTGGGATTTTGGGATTTTTCTCATTCCCTCAAACAATCATTGATGATTTCGTTTCATTTACCCTTGTCCTTTTGTTCTTTACTAAAATTTTGATGTCAATTTTTTCTCTTGTGTTTTTTTGGGACTCCTAGTGAGAGCTTTTGTATTGTCTTTGTACAAGTTTCCAATCCCCAGTTCTTTTTTATTCATCTCTTAAATCCCCTTTTCCTTTTTTAATATTGCCTGATGATTTGAATTTTGAACAATGTTTGGGATAATTTAATAGTATGAGGAAGAAAATGCTATCCTTGAAGTTAATCCCTCTTTGGTGCAAGAAACTTTAGGGGTGGGATCGCACTGCCTTCTTGGAGGTTTGCCAATCAGAGCATTGGGAGACAAGATCAATTTGTTTCAATTCGAGAAAGATGCAGAGAAAGTACGACGCTTCGATGCTGATTTGAAAAGTGTTACTGGAAATACGGTTACAAGTTTTCATCCAACTTATGTGGAAGACTACAAGAATCAAAACCAATTTCAAGCTTGGGAATACAATAGTTTCTTCTTCGTGTGGAGCAAAAAGAAGTCAAGGGGTTCCTAGGCTGATTTTTTCTTTTGCAGCAAGACATTCAAAAGATGTTTGATCCTTGAAATTTTTGGCCAAAAAAAATCCAAAACAAAAAAAAACTTTGAAATTGTAGATTTGACTAGATTGTTTTCTTCTTGAAATTTTAATTAATGGTCTTGCACATAGAATAACACATTCTAGACTTTTGGTGATGATACTAACTATATTTAGTATGGGGTTCTTCCTCGTACATTTGTAACTCTGATTATTCATAATCCAATTCAAGTCTTACTTGAATTCATCAAAAAATAAATAAATAAAACATACTAATAATGCGTCATTACTCATTGTCTCTGTTTTCTGTATTGTAATTAGGAGAACCATTTTATTAAGTCATTTTCGTAAACCCTGTTCCCAACTACTAGCATATTTTGCTTTGGTTCTACTTCTACATCAATCCCAAGTCCCAACTTTATGTTAAGACATTTTTTTTTCCTTTCAGAAATTCAATTTTATTATTAATTATTTAAATATTTCTCAAATCTTCAAAGTCGGTCAAATGGAAGGAGACAGCTTTTTTTTTTTTTCCGGGAAGGAGAAAGTCTAATAAATTATCCTTTAATTAATGGGTGATTATATGATACACCGGCGGTGTAAATTTTGGACTCCATAAGCGGCTTGTGGAGTTGACACATGTCCATTTTTTGAATTAATTAAGTTTTAAATATTTCAATCTAGTCCCTAAGGGACACATGTCACCCTTCAGAACCCGCTTGGGTAGTTTTCTAAACTCCACCACCGGTGTATTGTATAATTTGCCTTAATTAATTACTATTCATAGAAAAGAATAATTTCTCTCAATTGTATATACTTTAATTCTTCGGATTTTTTCTTAAAGCTTTTTTTTTCCCACATCAAGATTTGTGAAGGGTTCTTTTTATTATTATTATTATTATTATTATGGACTAATGTCCAAATTAGGCCTAAATCTTTTTAAACTTGCTCAATCTAAACCTTTAAATATTACCAAATTGGATCTAAACATCAGCAAATTGCACCAAATTAGACCTATTTTGGACGGAAATTTGGAATTGTAATAACGGCATGTACCACAATTCCGTCTAAAATAGACTCAATTTGGTGCAATTTGCTAACGTTTAGGGCCAATTTGGTCCTATTTAAAGGTTTAGACTCAAATTGAACAAATTTAAAAAGGTTTAGACCCAATTTAAACATTACATCTTATTATTATTATTATTTTCTTCCTGCATCAAAAGCATTTGTGAAGAAGCACTTGGAAAAGCTTAAAATGTTATACTAACTATATAGTTACATGAATGGAGGGGATATTTTGTCGGCAACGAAATGATCGATCATGAATAGAGAATTTTGCTTTTTGCAATATGGTTTTCAATAATTGCTTTTGAACTCTTTATGTCTCTATATCACCTCGACTTAATTATACTCCTACTAGGAAATTTTAAATTAAAAATAAGATGAGACATGTCAAATAAATGGTCACTAAAATTTTTGTTTCTTTTGTGTCCAATCCATGTAATATTTACCGCGCGCCAACATGGCATATATATGAAGGAATTTCATTAATTAATAATACTACTACTAGTAACTTTTTTTTTTTAGGGAACTACTACTAGTAACTATCAAGTGACCAAAATAGCAGTAATATTTTTGTTATTTTAATTAACTCTTTATCACCGGTCATTAATCCCATGCAAATCTTTTTTTTACTCTCGCATTATAGAAAAAAAATGATTAAATAACGAAGTGATATACCTTTGGCCAAAAAAAACCGAAGTGATATACCATATATGGCAATTGATAGATATATTATTCTAATTAATTGCAATTATTGGAGTTTTGATCCGTGTACGTGAACTATAATAAGAAAATGGCAATAGGTTTATGATGGATCGAAATAGCTAAATATTCTTAGGTTGTAAATTTGTAATGTAGCACATCTTATATTATACCAAAACAAAGATTTTTTTTTTTTGTTTGGTTTCGACGTGGGTATTTTAGTAGCATTCTTTTTTTTAGTTGATTTTTGAAGGAAGAGGGGAAAGTTGTGATGGAAACAATTAACAAGGATGCTTAAATTAGACCACTAACCTTCTTCGAATGGCCCGCTCTTGGTATTAGTCTATTTAATTTTGAGAAAATTGGTATTAGTCTATTATTAGATCGATTATTTTAGGAGAAATTTTTTAATATAGGTCTAATTAATACAATCCAGCCATCCAGGCATAGTCTCAATTACCAATAAGTAATCTTTTCCATTAAATGACTTTTTTTGCTAAAGTTGAACTCCTAATTTCATTTCATTGATGAGAGTTCGAATTTTGATACAATCAAGTAGAAAAAATTAAGTTTTTTAACATAAATATATTCTACTATAAGGTTG
>AWWV01014147.1:0-10437 GCA_001974805.1 Corchorus capsularis | reverse complement strand
AGCATGCCATAGCAAAAAGAAAAGTCAAAATAGGCAAAGTATATCAGAATACAGCATTCACCAAAAACAGAGCAAGCACTATACAATCCAGAAATTTCAAAAGAAGAACACATCGCACTCATCCTTAGTCCATCCCAGAATACATACTTAGCATACATCATGTCACCATTTTAGGATTTCATTTTTAATAAACATTATAACCAATAAAAGGACAAAGCAGCAAGGGAATGGAGAAAATAAGAGTCTTACCAATCAAGTTGTCATCTTCTCATTGGATTCGTTTGGTCCACATCAGCAACCTGCAAGAGCAAGACACGTGTCGAGCAAATTGAAACTAAAACGAACCAAGAACAAACAAAATGGGGAAAAGGATTTACCGCGTGAAATCAGAGTCGGTTTTGCAAGCAGACAAATCAAACAATGCCAGCTCAATCACTCCACACGTGCCCCATCAAAATTTCACCTGCAAAAACAAATGAGTCAACAGCCAAATAAAGAGGAAACATAAAGTAAAAGAACAAAAAAATCAAAAATTCACAAACCGTTGGATGCCAATGAAGTCCACGATCGAAATCAAAACTTGGGAGGTTTATATACCTCATTTTTCTTCAAAACAAGGGGCACGTTTTTCCAGAGGGGAGAGTGGCTAGGGTTCTAAAAAAGAGAGAAGGTGTTCATCATTTTTTGGCCTCCTCTAAAAAAATTAAAAGGTGGACAATCGGGGAGGCGGAATTTTAGGGAGATCTAGGTTTTTTTAGTAGCAAAAAGTCTAGGGTTCTAGTTTACAAGAGGAATACAGGAAAATAGTCATAAAAAAGGTCGAAAATAAGTAAAAAAAAAAGAGAAAGAACCTTTAGTAGCTTCCATGGAGTCTTGCGTCACTTAAGTCCTCTTTTCCTCTCAAGTCGGGTTTCGTGTCGTTGGGCGAAAGGTGTTTGCTTTGGGCTTGTTAGGGCTCTGGTTTGGTCGGATCTAGGAAGTCGGTGGCGACGGGTAACGCTAGTTTGTAGAGAGAGAAGAAGAGAGGGCTGTCGGGTTTGACAGAAAAGGAGAAGCATAGAAGGAAGAAGAAGGAGGTGGGAAAAGAAAAAAGAGAAAAAGAAATGCAAAAAAAGGGATTAGGGCAGGGCTAAAACGACGCCGTTTTAGCGAAAGTTGGGGTCTTTTTTTTGACAATCAGGGGGTAAAGTTCTTCTCTTTGGCGATTTAATCCTCATTTATTTTTAAGTGGCAATTTCATGCTCTTTAATCTTCTGCAATTTAATGTTTGTTCTTGCCATTTTAAATTAGTTTTTTTTAATGAATAAAAACGATATAAAGGTTAAGGCTTAGATAGATAATTAAGGTAATGAATAATTTGAATATTAAAATTTTGTTTGATTTAAGTTCTCTCACCATATTAACCTAAGAGTTTAGATTATATTGTTAATAATTTGGTAGGTTAAGAATAAATATGAGATCTTTTGTTTAAAGGATCAATCTTGGTAAGTTAAGAATAAAAGTTTCAATCTTTAGCTTAAAAAGATTAGATCTTGGAAAAATTAAGTGCAAAATTTGGCTTTCAGTCTATGATTTATGAGTAGATCTTATTCAGGTTAAGTCCTTATCTATTTAATTAAGTAAATAATTTAGGTTGTGAATATTTTTAGGAAAAATGAAAAGTAGTAGTTAAAGCATTCACATTCATGTTTACTTTTCACAAATTGTTGCAAGTTACTATGTTCATTTGAGATCAATTAAAGTGACTCCCGTGATGGGAAAGGCGGGCGGCTCATTCATGCGTGTCTGAGTTTGCTCGCCTTCTCCCGGAGGCTTGGAAATGTCCAGAGACCGTTTACCATTTATTGGGAGGCGATCAAAGGTGTTCATCGTATAATTAATTGGTAATTAAAATTGAAATCGGATTTTCATGCATCATGTGCATCCATGTATTGCAAGACTAAGTCCAGTGATTAATAAAATATTAAAGTTTAAAAGAGATCAAGATCAAGATTTAGAAAAGGTGAATCAATAATCAACTTAATTCAGGGTAATTAAGTGGGTCAGTAATCAACTTAATTCAGGGTAATTAAGTAAGTCAGTAATCAACTTAATTCAGGGTAATTAAGTAATTCAATAATCAACTTAAGTCAGGGTAATTAAGTGAGTCAGTAATCAACTTAATTCAGGGCAATTAAGTAATTCAGTAATCAACTTAATTCTGGCTAATTAAGTGAGTCAGTAATATACTTAATTCAGGGTAATTAAGTAATTCAGTAATCAACTCAATTTAGGGAAATTAGGCAGGTCAGCTAGTAACTTAATTCAGGGTAATTAAGTAACTCAGTAATCTACCTCAAAAAAAGTAACTCAGTAATCAATTTAATTCGGGGTAATTAAGTAATTCGATAATCAACTTAATTCAGGGTAATTAAGTGAGTCAATAATCAACTTTAATTCGGGGTAATTAAGTGAGTTAATGAGTAACTTAATTCAGGGTAATTAAGTAGTTCAATAAGTAACTCAATTCAGGGTAATTAAGTTTAGTAAGAAGCAGAGATTAGGGAAAATAAGGGCTTAATTCGGGGTAGTTGAGTCAATTAAAAAACAAAAAGAGAATTAGTTGCTATCCAAATCAAAAAAGGAAAAAATAAAAACCCTTTTTTCGAAAATTAAAAAGAGTTTGTGCTTGCATTTGTTCTCTTTGTTTTTCGAAAGACAAAAAAATCAATTAATCAAAAAGAGTCTTTTTTCTCAAAGTTTTCAAAAGAAGGGAAAGTTCTCGATAAATAACAGTTTTCAAGAAAAATAATTGTTTTAATGGTAAGTTTTAAAGAAAATCCTCATCATGAGGAGCCAAAAAAGAGAACAAAATAGAAAATGGGAAAGTTCCCAACATTCCTATTTCGAAAATTCAAAACCCACTTTTGCTTGTTTATTTTGCTTAAGTTTAAGGATTAATAAAAGAGTTTAAGGGCATGAGAAATTTTAGTAATACAAACAACCGATAATAGAGACCCACAGTAGTTCTAAACTAGTCAGTGTTGTCTTTTGACAGGCGTTGTGGGGGTGCTAATCCTTCCCCACGCGTACCCGACTCCCGGACCATAGAATCTCTGGTTAAGTAGACCTTGTTAGGTTTAATGCTACCTTTGCCGAGCATAGGTGAATATTAGACTTAATAATTTGGCAGATGGCTAATCACACCTAGGCAAAAAAGATTAGTGGCGACTCCTAGAACTCAGTAAGGGGTAGGATCCCCCTTAGTTTTTAGTTTTTAAGTCGTTAAACGGTTGGGTTCGGTATCTCCCGGACCCGGACGTTGCGACAACTTGGCGACTCCGCTGGGGACCGTTAGAGAGTCGAACTGAATGCTAGTTTAGAGTTGATTAGGGTTTCTAGATTTGGTTGTTGCTTGCATTTTCTTGTTCATTCATGCCTGTTTATTCTTGCCTATCTTTATGCTTTTTATGCTTACATGCTTTCATTTTCTTGTATATATTCTGCCTAACTTATCATGCATTGTTTCTCTTCTTCGGGGTAGTTTACTAATTTGGGTTAGGGATTGTTGATCAAGGTTTGTATGTTCCTTCACACGTGCACTAAATAACTTGCATTTTCATTATGCATGAGCTTATACCTGAGCTCTGTCCCTTTAAGAGGAAGTAAAGTAGCTAACCTTCGTGTGACAATCGTCTCCGTGAGGGTTTTGCCAAATACTTCCACTCAGTCTGGACCTTACTAGCCTAGAGTGGGCGACAGTAAGGACAGTCTGGGAACCTTTAGATCCAGTGTGAAACCTCACCCAGCATGTAGATCCTCGAGGAATATCCAGCCTAGGTAGAGCCAATCCCGTGAGGATGAACCTAAGTACACAAAAGGAACATCTCTAACCTTTACTATTTCGTCTTTGCAAAATTGGATAGTAGAGTGAGCAATCGCATTGCTCACAATAAGTGGACCAACCTGCCCCAAGGCAATATATTTGCCAAGAATTTCATGGAAAATAGTTTTTGACAAACAAGTAGGGGCAATTTCTTTTTCAAACTTTTCTTTAGTAGTCATTTATTTGCTTTTCTTTTGACATATTCCAAATTGTTACTGATATTCCTCCCTGTTTTCTGATTTTCCATTTATTTCTCTTCGGCATCATTCATTCTTCATTCATTTAATAGGAATTGCCAGATTACAATCGGGATCCAAGATGCTCGATTAAGTCCTAAGATTAAAACCTTGTCAAAGCTTAATCAAGTATCTTTCGTTCCCATTGTCCTGTGGCAAATGTCTAGACATTTCATCTATGTACATATTCCATTTCATTCAGACATAATAATGCAATCAGTCATGTTTAACTTGATATAATTTGTCATACATCATAACATCATTTGCATTCATAAAGGGGTTTCTAATTCATGGTTCCGTTCTAAAGGTTTTAAGATAGATCAACATCTGCAACACCAATATTTCACACGGTCAAAAGCTAGAGCCAGGGGCAGACCCAGGATTCTTGCTTTGGGGGGCGATATAATCAAATACAATAATATAGTTTTTGCCAAAAAAAAAAATCTAACAATAGTTACAATTGTAGAATGTTAATGTTACAATATAATATAATTGTTACAATATAAGGATTATTTTGTAAAATATTGTGGGGGCTAAATAAAAAATTCCTCATTTCACATTGAAATTTATATGTCTTTAAAGATAATTTCACCAATTAGGGGGGGGGGGCAAATATACGATTTTCCCATTTTATATGAAAAGTTACAAGGACTAAATGAAAATTTTACCAACTTAGGGGGGGCCATGGCCCCTGCCTGCTCCCCCCTAAGTACGCCCCTGGCTAGAGCAATGGCAGGACAGACTAGTGAAGAACTTGAGGAACTGAAACGGGATAGAGATGAGATGAAAGAACAGTTGAAACAAATGATGGAAATGTTGAACAAACTGACTGGGCCTTTAGATACTACACCAAAAGAGGGAACAATGAATCAGAAAGTAGATGATTCTGGTGGAAAGGTTGATGTAGGTACCAACTCTAAGAACAATGGCAAGGCACCGGCTGATTTGGTTGACAATACGCCATTAGAGTACGTCTATACACATACAGCACCATATTATGCTCATCCTGGGACTTCTGGTGGTGGTACTTATGTCCCATATCCCCCTATTGAGAATCCAGTACACTATGATCCCGGGACATTCATGGTTCAGCAAGGTATGGCAACGGGGGTTACTGAGAAGAAGGATGATCCAATTGAAGAGAACAAGCGCAAGTTGAATTTGCTGGAGGAAAGGCTCCGTGGGCTAGAAGGATCTAACAGTTTTTATAGACTTGTTGACACCTCAGAACTTTCTCTAGTGGAGGGACTAGTGATACCGCCAAAGTTCAAGACCCCTGAATTTGAAAAGTTTGACGGAACTAAGGATTTTCCGAACAACCATTTGAAGAGCTACACAAGGAAAATGGGTCCCTATGCGAGCAATGAGAAGCTTATGATTCATTGTTTTCAAGATAGCCTGGCAGGGACAGCTTCTATATGGTATAATCAGCTTGATAGGCATCATATTCGTTCCTGGGATGATCTTGCAAAGGCCTTCCTCCATCAATACAAGTATTTAGTTGAACTGGCCCCAACCAGAGAGACTTTGAAGGCAATGGAAAGGAAGCCTACTGAGAGTTATACGAAGTTTGCTCAACGATGGAGGGATAAGGCGGCTCAAGTCAGGCCATCAATAGAGGAAACAGAAATTTCGTGTCTTTTCATCGACACCCAGAAGTCCATTTTCTATGAAAAACTGTTCAACATGTCAGGTGAACCTTTTGCAAAGATAGTGGTGATAGGGCAGAAATTGGACAATAGTATCAAGTCAGGAAGGATGATCATTGTCGCAGATGAAGCAAATAAAGGACAGATTGGGAAAAAGAAGGAGGAAGTCAGTAACATCAATGAGGAGCCCTATAAACCTTATTATCCACCTCTGGCATACAATTACCCTCAGTATGGCCAGAACACAGACAACTACTATCGCCCACCAGCACCGGTCCAACCTTCCTACCATGCTTATGGGTACTATGCACCACCTCATGTCTATCCTTACAATTATCAGCACTCGGGAGACATCAATGCAGTTGGAGGGGCACCCTTTCGTCCAAGGCCACCTAATCCTGTCCCAGGTTCCTCACAGCCATCACAGCAGAAAGCTCCAACTTACTCTTCAGGAAGTACAGATCCCATAAAGAACAAAGTCCCCATTGACCCGATCCCATACACTTACACTGAACTTCTGCCCCAGCTACTCCAGCAAAACTTACTGCAAAGGGTGCCCTATGTTAATCCCATGAAACCTCCGCTACCAGCATGGTATGATGTTAAAGCTCATTGCGATTATCACTACGGGTCTGAGGGACACACAACAGAGAATTGTCGGAGATTGAAGTATGTTGTACAAGACTTAGTAAGGTCTGGGAAGCTGAGTTTTGGCAATGTAGCACAAGTTAATACTTTGCCAGATCATGGGAAAGCACATGCAAACATGGTTGAAACTGGAGAGATTATCAAGAGGAAGGTTTCTGAGATAAGCACTCCTATTAGTTCAGTTTTTAAGGCTTTAGTGAAGGCAGGAATGGTCGAAAAGGGGGAGTTTGAAGATGAAGAGCTAGAAGAAGTATGTCCATATCATGGGGGGATACATGGGATCTGCGAGTGCCCTGAATTCAAAGGAAAAGTGCAAAAGCTTATGGATGAGTATCAAATTGAATTCTGTATGGGAGGTCGGTCAGGGAAAGTAGCATGACAGTTGAGGAGATAGCAAGTTGGTCCCAAGAAATGTGTTTTTACTTCAAGTAGTAGGGAGATGTAATAACTTTTATCCCGACACTTATGCCTAAGAGTGTTAGTGAATAGTTCTATGTTGGGCTTTCTTTTACATGCATGTCATTTTACATGTTTTCTTTTTATCATGAGTAATGAAATAAAGTGCATTTCAGAAGTTTATATATAAGTTTCCATTACTATTTGCTATTTTTCTTTTTGTATATATGTATATTTTGCTGTTCATGCCAACTGACGATGAATGCAAAGACGCTCGAGACGAGCCGGGGTTCGATGATGAAAAATGCTAATAAACCCGACCATGAAGACACTGAGGATCAGACACTACCCTCAGACCTTTCGAGATTAGAACAGATTCACTCCATAAGGGATCCACAAAGCTGATAAACATTGGACATAAAAGAATCCGCCAATGTCAAACTCAGATATGCAGGTCATCCCAGTCAGGGGGCAAGATTCTCTTTCAAAAAATAGTCCCCATCCAAATAAAATAAAATAAAATAAGAGACCAAAAAAAGAGAAAAAAAAAAAAAAGAAAAAGCACTCGGGGTCTCCAGAGGAGTCCAGCAAAATGATTTTCAAAAGAGTCATATTATTTTAAAAGATTTTCAAAATAAAAATGATTTCTCAAAAATGGTTTTGAAAAAATTTGTTTTCATGAGTGATGCTCTTTGATGAAGATATCCAACCTTGAAGTGATAAATGGCTTTCTTTCATATTCCCTTCACTTGTAGAAAATATCCTTTGTTATTCCCCTTTGAGTCTAATTAATTTCTTTTCAATGAACCCTAATCAAGGATCACCCTCCACACTGGGGGGCAAAGGTAAAGAAGGATTAGCCTCGAGAGAAGAGGTTGGCATTCAAATGAAGCATACCAATAGTAATGAGTAAGGGGCATTGAGTCCACTCCATCAAGAAATTCAAAAAAAAAGAAAAAGAAGGAAAAATCAATAAAAATAAAAGAGCGAAAAAATGAAAATTGAAAAAGAAAGTAAAAGGAAAAACGAAGGTATAAGATGGAGTAAAGGACAATTAGTATGAGAAGATCCTTCACATGACACAAATGATCCTTGATTCAAATACCCTCAATTGTATTTTTGAGCCTTTATATCCTGTCTTTGGCAACCCAGAACCCTGACCTACATTACGTGCCTAATAAAAGTCCATCTTTGATCAAGTGAGGACATTCGAGAAGAGATTTTTCCTCAACAAAAAATAATAGTCCTTTTTGCAAAATGTTTTGAGTCGAAACTTTCAAAGAAGGTTTTCGGGTGAATTTGGGGCTTTTCAAGTGCATAAAAAAGAGAGAAAAAGAAAAAAAAAGAAAAAAGAAGCCCTAGGGTGAAAGCCCGAAAGGGCAGTCTAGAGCAAGTATGGGGATTCTAGGAGCCACCCAAAGCTTCGATAAGGAAACAAGACGAAGGAAATGATAAACAAGGGATGGAAAACAATAAGATGAATGGACAATTTCAGACTGAAAACCTGTAAGAAACAGTTCAAATTGGAAAAGCACAACCAGTGGAGAATATACTTCAAGAACATCTCTTAAGGCCGAAAGGGTGAGTGTCCGGTCCAGACTGAGCCGGGAATAGCAACATCAAAACTTGGTTTGAGAATCCTTTGGCAACGTCATCAAATCGTCGTCAGAGCATTCATTGTCAGGAGGCGCTACCTTTCTTATATCTATTATTTATTTTGAGTGAAATATAGATATTTCTTAGTAATAATTGCTTTTGAATACGTGCATTTTATTTCATCACTGATAATAAAGGGCGAACATGCGTGGAACTATTCACAAAACATTCAAAATAGGGATTGGAAGAAGTAAATGGTCAAGAGAACCAAAAGTTAGAGCAGATACTATTCAGAAAGAAAATGGGGCATAAGGCATGCAAAGAAGGACAAACTGGGGGCAAGGTAGGAAATGAGGACGGAGGAATAAAGCTTGCTGAAAGTGGTTTGTTCAAGAAACAACAATTTAGAGGGATGGCAGGTGCTAAGACAAAAGATTGATGAAGCACATTTGGGAACTATGCGGAGCCATGAACCCCGAATCAAAGGGAAATTCATAACACGTCATGCATACACCTTGCATTACCATGCATTAGCATTACATCACGGTGCATTTTAATTGGCATTAAAGCATATTTTCAAAGCAGGTTCTCCTAGGGAAAGATTCCAACAATCAGAATTCATCACAAGAACAAATTGTTCAAAGAAGTCTTCAGATGCTTAAGTTAATTTCCAAGTTACTCAAGATGACCCGGGGCAGTTGCTTTCAAATTTGATCCAGGGTGATCATTCTCAAAGTGATTTTCAAATTGATCCAGGGTGGTCTATCTCCAGTTAATCGATCCAGGGTGATTTTTCCTCAGTTACATGACCTAGGATGGTCTTTTAGATAGTTTCATATTGATCCGTGGCAGTATTTCTTCAGTTATTTTCAAGTCGATCCAGGGTGATCTTTCTAAAGTGACTTTCAATTGACCCAGGGCGGTCCATCTTTAGTTAATTGATCCAGGGCGATCTTCCTTTTGTGAATTTCGGTTGATCCAGGGTGATCTCTCTAAAAGTGAATTTCAACTGACCCAGGGAGGTCCATCTTAAGTCAATTGATCCAGGGTGATCTTTCTTTAGTTAATTGGTCCAAGGTGATCAATGCTTCAATTTACTTCAATGACCCAGGGTGGTCCTTCTTCAGTTAGAGTCGGAATGATCAAGAGTGGTCGTTCTTCAGTTTATTTTAGTTGACTCAGGGTGGTCTTCCTTCAGTTAGCATCGGAATGATCCAGGGTGGTCTTTCTTCAGTTCAGTTCGGAATGATCTAGGGTGGTCTTTCTTCAGTTACTTATTTTAGAATAGTCTTTCTCAGGCTATGTTCGAGTGATCCAGGGTGGTCTCTCCTCAAGGTTTCAAATTACTTGTTTCTTTAAAACCTTCCAATAAAACGGGTGTCTACGTCTTTTACGCGCTTCCCAACTCTCAGAAAGTATACAAACTACTTCTTTGCACACTTCTCGATAGTTAGAAAGCGCACAAAGAGGGGCAGCTATAGACATCCATTTTTTCGCTCGTATCCTTTGATTTAGGGTAAGTTTTTCACTTAACTAGCATTAGGATCACCTAAGATTACTTTGGCTGTTTTGCATGTAGGGCATTCAGTAATTTTTATTTTTCTAAGGCGTCTGGATAGGTTTTTAGCTCGTAGCTAGCACAAGGAAGAATAATTGATGTAGCAAGTTCTTAATGTGTGGTAATCAATAGCCTTCAGGATTTATAAATCCAAAAAGATTTTCCTTTCAGTATTATAGTACACAAGCATATGCTATTTTAATTAGAATGTTTCCAAGAGATGATAGACAAACAGCATAATGGAAATAGAATTTCATAGGTGTCCTCTGTTTTAGCCTAATATACATCTATGTACATATATATATATATATATATGTATATTCTTTCAAAGGGCATGGGCCCCAAACGTTTTTCTTGTGGGCTTGTTTCTTCATTTGGCTTCCTGTTGGGCCTCCTTGTTTGGTTTATGCATTTGCCTTGGATCAAATAGAATTTCATAGGTGTCTCTGTTTTAGCCTAATATACATCTATGTACATATATATATATAT